>BTHU01000023.1:3219362-3506151 GCA_036184795.1 Tokudaia tokunoshimensis | reverse complement strand
GCTCCGCAGCCTCTGCTGCCTCTGCCTTCACCTCTACCGCGTTAGGATTTTTTTCGCTGCCGCCTCTCGCGGCAGAGGAGGGGGCAGAGATAAAGTTGGTGTGCCGGTGTCGCGCGGAGATTGGAGGCGTCCTTGCGGGCTCCGGCCCGGGGAGGGGGGGTGCTGTCGGCATTTGGAGTTGTGAATTCGCTGCGTTTCCATGAAATCCTGCGGAGTGTCGCTCGCTACCGCAGCCGCCGCCGCCGCCGCCGCTTTCGGTGATGAGGAAAAGAAAATGGCGGCGGCAAAAGCGAGCGGCGAGAGCGAGGAGGCGTCCCCTAGCCTGACAGCCGAGGAGAGGGAGGCGCTCGGTGGACTGGACAGGTATGGGAGAGCGGGCAGCAGCCGGGGCGGCTCGGGACAGGCAGGCGCCGCTCTCCGAAGAGGCCGGAGCGCGGGTCGCCTGTGGCGGCGGTGGGGCGGACACCTCGGCTTGGCGCTCTCGGCGCCGCTGTCGCCGGGGCCTCCGGCTTTGGCACGGACGGGTCGGCGGCGTTGCGGGAGCACTAACGAGCCGCGTGTGTCTTTCCCCGCAGCCGCCTTTTCGGGTTCGTGAGGTTTCATGAAGATGGCGCCAGGATGAAGGCCCTGCTGGGCAAGGTAAGGCAGCCGCGGGCCGGAGCGCGGACGCGGTCTCTCGGGCCGGAGGCGCACTCCTCCGGAGTCCCGGGGCCGGGTCACCACTCATTGTGGCCTCGAACGACGGCCGAGGGGCTTCCGGAAAACTATTTCCTGCTAGTGCGCTCCCTTCCACCCCCTGCTACCTCGCTTGGTCTCTTGAGAGATCACTTGGAGCCAGAGGACAGAGGCAGCAGCGCATTTGGGGCCAAGCTCATGTGGAGCTTCTAAATTGCCTCCGATTTTACCGCCCTTGGTGGCTTGGCGGATGATCTCCGAGGTGCCAATGGAGGGTCATGAGTTTGTGAACCCATGCAGATTTCCTTAAATCCCCCGCTCGTTAACTCCCTTGGTTTTTAAGGCTCTTTAGGCAGACTGTTCGTGATGTCTGCTGTGAACCAAACATTTGGGGATGGCTTCTTGTCTTTGCTCCCTGAAGGGGGGAAGTTGCACGTACAGTTTAGGTCGGTAAAGAGTTTGCATGGGGTTGTTGACGTGAATCTCAATTTCGGTGTGTGCTTTACCTGAAGTTAGGTGACTTGTTTACTTTTTGGGTCTTTCTGCCATAGATCGACCACAATTGAAAGAGTGAGTTTTCTGGAGCTTCGTTTCCTGTGAGTCTGTCAGGAGCAGTTGGGAAGGATTCTGGGTGTAGTCTCTTGTTTATTTGTGTGCAAAGTTGGGACTGTCATTTAGTTAAGTAATGGCTGCTTCTTTCGGCCCAAGATGGCGGGACAGGGTGGGAGGAGAAAGTGAAGGGGGGGAGTTTGGGGGAGGGAGGAGAGGTAAACATGGAAATAAGTAGTATCAAAGAAGAATAGGCCTCTCCTTTGGAGTCTGTAGCTCGGTAGTTAATAAAAATGATCACAGATTATTTGCATGTAGAATTTTTGTCCCCTTCTCTAGCTTTGAAATAGCATGCATAAGCCTGGTAAATGCTTATCAACCTGTAGCACATTTAGTTACCCATCGTAAGCTATTGAACAAAGACTGGAGTCTCAGTCTGTCTGCTTCAGTCTATATTTCCTGACCAAAGTGTGATTGGAATGGTGTGAGGAGGCTTTTTTGTTAATTGGGACTCTGAAACTTGGAGTGTGTATTGGTAAATGTTGCATTCATTAGACGTTTTCTTTGACCGAAATCTCTTTAAGTTTGATTTGACACTTAGCTCTATTGTTGCAATTCGGAAGTTTAAGAAAGACGACTAAAGCTTAACCGCTTTTTAAAAAGTTGATTATTTTGATACTTACTTTTTGAATGTATTTTGGTTTGGCAACATTAATTGTTTTTGTCTGTGATCACAATTACGTTTTTATTTTAAAGTATCAAAATATAAGAACTTGAGATTGCAGACAATGAACTAGAAGGCAAAACAGTCAGTCTTTTCCAATAGGGTTCATTATCTTTGAATGGTAAGAAAATTTGAATTGAACTTTGACAGTGAGGGTATTAATTTGCTTTCATTAAAATTATCGCTGGGAAAATGTTCAGTGAGTAGTTCTGGAATTACATAAATATCAATAGGTGTTGGCCCCTTCCTTGTTTTTAAGATTTTCCCCAACGTATTTGAAGGATTTCATGTACAAAGACTAGATTACTGTGAAGTTGTCATTCCAAAGATACAGTGTTTAAATTTAAGGGCCATTTTATTTTGGAGTAAACATTGCTAGTTTATATTGGGTTTTAATAAAGTTGCTTGCAGGGATAATTCATTTGGAAATTTAGGCTAAATTTATTCCTTTTGGTTACAGTGATGAAGAAATAAGTGGAATCATTTTTAAGTGCATGTGTAAAGTGCTAGTTCATACTTTCATATTTTAGAATGCTTGTAATCAGAATCACAGTGGGTGGTGCTTAACATTGGATGTTATATCATAATAAAACCTACAGTTAATATGAACTGAGTTAATATTTTAAAAATTGAGCATTTTCAAAATTTTCTAAATGTGCAGTGTTTTTCTGGTATTCAAATATAGTCACATGTTAAACATGAAAAATTTGTGAAGCTTCATTTTGTTTGGGGGAAGAATTATGACTTTGTAAGTGTCGGGTGGTATATTGATTAAAAAAATCCTCATTGGTTCTGGCTACTCATAGGGCTCAACAGCTTTAATGCTAAAACATTCTGTGTTATGTACTTTGAATACCTACATGGATCTTGATTGTGTCCTTAGTAGCCTGAACATTTCAGTAAAATGTGTAATGTAAATTTATACTTGATAAAATAAAACCTTACAGGCATCAGGCAAGAGGACTCCTTGCTCTTCCCTTCCCTTCCCCTGTCACAGGGATTGAACCCAGCTGGTTAGGTTTAGCAATGATTACTGGCTGAGTCACATCCCAGGCCCTGTAGTTGTTTATTTTAAACAATCTTACTGTTAAGTTTGTCTTAAGTATTCTGGCTGGATTTCTTTTTTTGATAGTTCTTGTAACAGAAAGATTTTATAGAATTATAAATTTTTCATAATTTGAAAAATTAGGAATGTATTTTTTAAAGTGATATTATGGAAATACTTGACATTTTTATTTGGGGGGAGCATAATGAAAGTAGCTTAAGATCCACTGCAGCACTTTTCCTAAACTTGGGTTTGCATATATAAGGACATCATTATTAGGTCATTTTTTAGAGGTGGCTTGTTTGTGTTACAATATTTGGATTATTGGTGATGTATGAAAATGAATGTGTACTGTTTATAAGGACTTGAAGATCTCCATTTTCAGTGCTAAAGAACTTTAGTGTTTTGGTTGGAAAAAGTAGCTATAGAAATAGTAGCATGAGGACTGGCCAGATGACTCATCAAGAAAAGGCATTTGTTGCCAAGCTTGAGGACTTGAGTTTTGATCCCTTCAACAACTCCTTCACCCCCCCACCCCCACTCTCCCCACCCCCGAATGCTAAATACATATGCCTTGTGCTTGAAAATTAGATTTAGTCACAATTCCTTGGAAAAAGTTTTATGCAGTTACTACATTGTTTGCTAAAAAATTGATATGTTCCCTGTAACACAATTATAGTAAGAGATTACAGAATATGTTCATATGTCTGTCACAGAAAAAAGCTGCAGGAATACTTATGTAGGCACTTGTTTTGTTTGTTGTGAACAGGGTCTTACTCTAGTCCCAGGTGGCTGCTAGTTGATCTTTCTGCTTCAGCCTCAGAGTGAGCCATCATGCTGGGTAATTTTAAGTTTCTGGTTTTCTTTTCATTGAATAGGTTTTCTGAAGATTCTGTTACAAACGGTAATATTGACTCTCTTGTTTACATTGTTGTTAAAAACTGGTTCAGAGGTAAATTTCTGTACTTGAATAGAATGATGGAGTCACATAAGTTTTATTGGTTGGCAGGATATAGGGTTAATCTTTTTCTCAATTAGATCATACAACATTTAGTTTTGTTTATATATTACCAATATTCTGCATATTTGAAAGGTTTTTTGCTCATTTTTGCTTTGAAACTCATTGGTGATATGTTGAAATTGGTGTTAATGACTGATATAATACTGTGCATTATTCATATCTTTAAAATGTGGTATCCAGAGAGCTACTTTATGGTAAAAAGCTACCCACTACATTGTCCAAGAATTAAGTGGTGGCTAGGCTGTTTACAGCCCGCCTGTAATTATTTGCACACTATTTAATTAGTGGCATTTATTTAATGAATGCATAATTGACAGTCATATATTCATACTGAAACTTGGTATATAAGTTCATAAGCTTTCTATATTGGTTTATAAGTTATGACAGTAATATTTAAATGCACATCAAGCTCAACTGGTCAGTGTAGGAAATATGAAGGTAATGTAGGTATCATTTTGTTAAACTTGAAAGCTCCTTAAGTGGAATAGGATTACCATAAGGGTAACTGGCCTGCGAACATCAGTGGCAGAAGCAAAGTGTCAGGTACTCTGAATATTTGTAATAAAGGTCAGTTTAACAGATTACAAGGCTCTAAGAAGGATAGGGATTCTTTCTTGGAGATATTACTTCTCAATTTAGATAGCAACAAGCTGCTTTTTAAGTTTAGGAAAATAATCTAAAAATCAAGTTTTAGCTTTTTCAGATCTTTAAAGGATGATCTATACCTTGTGATCTTTGTAGTAATACACACTTTTTTTCTATGGGTTCTTAAATGAGTTTGCCTGCCAGCTTCAAAGATCCTTGACAGTTTTGGAAGGTTTCTCACAGAGTAGTTTAAGTAATCACTATTTTGGAGTGCAGAACACATCTTTCTACTTTATAGAGTTCCTTTCTGTCATGTACAAATATTTTTTAGATTTATTTATTTTATGGATGAGTACTTTGCCTTCATTTGTGTACCATGTGTGTTCCTGGTCTTATGAGAGGCCAGAATAGGACATTGAATCCCCTGCGACTGGAGTTACAGGTAGTTGTGAGCTGCCATCTGGGTGCTGGGAATTGAACTTAGGTCCTCTGGAAGAGTAGCACATACTCTTCACCACTGAACCAATCCTTAAGCTCTTCTCACTTTGAAAAAAAAATATTTTTTAGGTTTAAATTTTTATTTTATGTGTATGAGTATGTATGTGTACATAGATGTGCCTGCGGAGGTCAGAAGACATTGGATTCTATGGAATTGCAGTTAACAGATGGTTGTGAGCTGCCATGTGGGTGCTAGGAACTGAACATGGGTTCTCTGTAATAGCAACAAGTATTCTTCACGACTGAGTAGCCATCTCTAGTACTATATTTTTATTTTTAATTATATGCTTATGTGTCTGTGTATAGGTTTGTGCACATGAGTGCAGTGCCCCTAAAAGTCACAAGAGGATGTCAAATCTCCTGGAGCTGGAGTTTAGGTTGTTGTGAATTACCTGATGTGGGCACTGAAAAGTGGACAGGTTTCTCTGTAAGAGCTGTATGATAGCTCTTTTAATCACTGAGCCATTTTTCCAGGTTCTTTTCTTTCTTTAAAAAAAGTTACAATTATTTTTATTTTATGTATATGGGTGTTTTGTCTACACGTGCGTCTTCATACCACACGTGTAGAGTGTCTTAGAAGGCCAAAAGAGGGCATTGAATCCTCTGGAACTAGAGTTATGTATGGTTGTTCCTCACTATATAGGTGCAAGGAACTAAAGTGGGGTTCTTTGCAAAAGGAACATGTACTTCTAACTGCTGAGCCATGTCTTGTCCTTCTTTTGAACAAAGTTTGCTGTTTAGCTCAGGCTGACCCTGAACTCAGGATCTATTTGCTGAAGCTTCCCAAGGGCTTTTTTTTTTCTTTTAACTTCCTTCTTTCTTTCTTTCTTTCTTTCTTTCTTTCTTTCTTTCTTTCTTTCTTTCTTTCTTTCTTTCTTTCTTTCTTTCTACCTACCTACCTACATTAAGATTTCTTTATTATTTCTTTATTATTTAATGTGTGAGTGCTCTGCTGCATTTACACCTGTATTGCCAGAAGAGGGCATCAGATCTCTTTATAGATGGTCATGAACCACCTGGGTGCTGAAACTTGAACTCAGGGCCTCTGGAGCCCTCTCTTCATCACTCTGATTGCTTTTTTTTTTAAATTTTTTATTGAATATATTCTTCATTTACATTTCAAATGTTATACCCTTTCCCTATTCCTCCCTCCCAGAAAATGATTGCTTTTTAAACTAGAGACATTTAAAAAATGTTACAGCACTGTGAAAATATTACTGTAATTTTTAAAACTAAAGATGGCTGCAAGGTTATGTAGACTAAGCTTTCTATAGTTCAAAAACATTTTAAAATGCTTTATTGCATTTTTATTACATCTTAGTAGTCCAAATAGCCCAAATATTTCTGGACTTGGTGGTAGTCTTTTGGTGGGGGAATGGTAGTGAATGAAGTATAGACAAGAGGTGCTGTTATTTTGCAGTTTAGGTAGCTTTGTGATAGTCACTGAATTTATTTGTTTTCCATTTTCTTCATTAGCATGTTTTATTTGTTTTTAGGATTTTAAACATGAGTATTGTAATGACATCATTTCCCCCTGCCTCTCTTCTATTCAACTTTTCTCATGTTCTTCTTATCCCCTTTCAATTTCATGGCCTCTTAACTTTATTATATATCTATATTATATAAATTTATAAATAACATCTGCTGATTTGAGAATCTTTCAGGGATCATTCCTAGGGAAGAGTGATTCTTAGCAACTGTTGTCTATTTTTCATCTTAGGGGTAGGGTCTTTCAAACTTTTCCCCATCTATGTTGGCATGTGATCTGCTGTTTTCATTATGCTGGTTTTGTTTAGGCAGCCATATTTTTAATATTTCCTTGGTGAAACTTCTCTGTCATATATTGAAGACACTATGCAGACACTGTGCAGCAGACATCTTGGTCCTTTGGTTTTTAGAATCAATCTTTCTGTCCCCTTTTTCTCTGTGTTCTCTGAACCTTAAGTTTAAGGGTTGTGTTGTAGATGTAGGAACCCAAAGTCAGTTCTCTTCATTTTGATCAGTTGAAATATTTTGTAATAGTCTCTGCTGCAAAAAGATCCATCTTTGATGGTGAGAGCTACACTTATCTGTGAGTTTAAGGATTAGTATTTAGAATATGATTAGAGATAATGCTAGTTTAAGAGACTGACAGAAATAGGTTCTCTTTTAGCATCCACATTGTCTCTAGGCACAGGTAGGTTTCTAGTATAAGGCATGATTTCCCTCCTGTTGAGCAGGCCTTAAATTCAATTAGACAGCTGTTGACCAAGATACAAGTGCTACTCTTGTACCTTTAGAGATCTCTTCCCATGCTGATCATCGTGGATCATAGATGTCACAGTTGTGTAGAATTATTGGTTGTTTCCCTCCTTCCCTTGGAAGCTTGCATAGCACTGTGAGAATTAGTCCTAAGAGAGGAGGCTTCCAGGTCAGTTCCAGCTTGATTCCTCCTAGTTTTTTGTCTAAAGTGTGTGATGTCTTCATGTAGTGTCTCAGCTGCAATTTTTTGTTTTTGTGGCATTGGGGGTAGGGTCTCTTAGACTCCCCTGAACTACAGCTCTAAAGGAGTGCCTGGAACTGAGGTTTCTGTTAGGCAGTCAATGACTTTCGTGGGGTACATTACCACCCCAAGCGATGTAACTTCTGTTAAACTCTTTGTATTTGTGTGTGTGTGTGTGTGTGTGTGTGTAACACACACAGCTGGAAGTCCTTTGTATTATTTATTCCTCCTGCCTCCCTCTCTGTGTGTCCCACCCTACCCCAGGTCTCTCCTGCTTTTTTTTTTCTCCCCATTTCTGCCTTAATATCACCTGTCCTACTATTTTTCTTTGAAGTACTCCTGTTCTTCCCTTTTAGGATGTTTTCGTTGTTGATTTTACTTTGGGGCCTGATGTGGCACAGGCTGATAGTGACCTAATTTAGAAACTGTAACCCAGAAGGATGGGGTTGATCCCCTATTGAGCCAGTTTTAGGTTTCTAAGCCAGTTTTTAGGGGCCATTTGCCAGTTTTTTCTCCAAGTGTGTTTTCACTCTTAACTCCATCCATTTCCCTTTTATTCTAGCCTTTGTATTGCTAAAATTTGTCATTCTGTTAATGTGTTCTGTATTTTTATCTAGTAGTAGTTGTTGCTTTCCAAGTGGTAGTGTGACTAGAAGATGGTGCTATGAAGTTTATTCTCAGGAAGACAGTTGGGCTTTTGTTATGATTAAGGGTAGTTCATAGACAATTCTAGTTAGAATAATGGCAAAAGTTGTTTCAGAGGGCCATTTTTTGTCTTAATTTATGACATTAGACCTTTTTTGTAGGGAAAAACTAAGTTTTTTCGGGGGAATTTTCCAGTATATTCAAAGAGATCAACCAGTTAGCTAAGTGACTATCATCTATCACCTACTTCAACAGTTTTCAGTCCATGGTCAGTATTGTTTCATGTGTATTCTATTATTTTCAGGCAAGTCTGCACAATTAGTGACATCATTGTGTGTAATGTCTTTATTTTATTTTTTTTACTTTTTATTTTTTTGGTTTTTTAAAACACGGTTTCTTTGATTTTCTTTTTTCCTTTTTGTTTGTTTGCTTTTAAATGTCAGAGAACACTGCGCTTCTCCTTCCACCTTTCTTTGCTGTATGAAAATTGAGGATAAATTGCTTAGAAAATGAGTAGAAACCAGATATGTAGCAGAATTTATGTGGATATCGATATTTTGATATTGTGGTATAGAATTTTATGTGTTAGAATATTATGTAGTACATGACAGAAATAATTTTCTCTAAGAACTTGGGTCTTAGTTGCTTGAGTTTTGTTCAGATAGTTTGTATATTTAGGGAAATTATATTTTCAGTATATAATGGTTAAAATAAATATTTTAGTTTTTTGTTTTCTTTTTTCATGTTTTTCTTTTTTTATTTGTTTCTCATTATGGATGGTTGTGAGCTACCATGTGGTTGCTAGGATTTGAACTCATGATCCCTGGAAGAGCAGTCAGTGTTCTTAACTGCTGAGCCATCTCACCAGCCCAGATTTTTGGTTTTCAAATATGATATGAACTAGAAAAATTTTTGCTTCAGTGATTTGTGAACCATTTGTTGTATTGTTGGGAAGATCTGTATCAGCTCTGGAGACAAAGTTACTTCTGGCTTTTTTTCTCTATAGTGTATCGGCAGATGACAACAGACTGAGGGTATGATACTTTAAATACTATGATAAAGATATTTAGTGTCATGAACTTTCAAATGGTGGTACAGTTTTTGACCTCTCAAACATTTATTATGGATAGTTTAAATTGTGTATCACAGCTATTCAAGATAGAGGTTGAATGAACTCTTGAATCAGAAGTGACATAAGTAGTAGTTGGTTTTTATGGGAATAATACTGATGTGGGGGGAGGGACACTAGGTATTAAGTACTAATTGATAATTAGTAATCTGTGGATTTTCGGGTAGAAATCTGCTTTGTCATCTACCAGATCTGTGATCCTTAGGCAAGCATCTTTTGGAGGCTATTTTTTTTTTCATTTGTAAAATGGAATTGGTAATAGATGCATGTCATAGAAGGTACTTAGTACAAGATAGATGTTATAGGGAAAGATAATTCAATTTAAACTAAGACTTTGGTTTAGCTACGAGATAGAAGAGAGGTGGAGGTAGGTTTGAAAGCTCTTGAAAAGAGTTTTGACTTTAGGTTTTTTTGTTTACTTTTCCCTGCTTCTAATTTGTTTTCTCTGTGAGGAGGCTCTGGGATAGGTCCTAATCCTGGTTCCAACTTGTACATATATTTGACTGTGTACTTGACATATGTTTTGAGGACATGTCTTTTAACTTTTTTTGTAAATGTCACACACCTGTCATCCCAGAAACCTTGGACTATTCACTAGCACCTCTTCTTTAAACATATTAAGCCCTAACAATTACCAGAGCTTGTCATTTCTATATTTTAGATCTCAAATCTACTTATACTTGGCTTCTGCTACCATGCTATTTGAGCCACTATTCTGTCTTTGATATTCAGGTATCTTCATGCACTGTTTTGAATAAGTATATTTGGACATAGTTCAACACTGAAAAGTTACAGAAAGGATATTAGTAAAATGAAAAATCTTTTTTTCTAAGTTATCTCTTAAAATTTAGTTACTGTTTCCCAAGGCAGCTGCTAAAAGGTTTGCTACATATCTTTCATAGTATTTTAGCACAAACACAAGCATAATTGTGTTGTACTTTCTTCCTATATATTTGATATCATAGTGTATATGCTTTGTTAAACTGCTTTGTTAACTTTATTCTTTGACAGATGAAAAGAAAATATTTTTGTATTGAATTGTCTTGGGTTTCAGAGTTGTCTAGTCTTTCATAAGATTAGTGAGGTTTTCATGGGAGGATTGATTTGGTGATTTTTGTTATTTTGATTTTTGAGGTTCTTTTATGTCCTTTTATATGTGATTCTGAATGTAGAAATGCTTCAGTATGTAAGATTCTTAATTGAAAATATGTTCATATACTTTCTTAAGATAACAGTTGCTTAACATGTGCTATGAATTCTCAATTGGAATAACTGGTGAATTTTGCCTTTATATTTTGATTTTATTGGCATAACTGATTACCAGGTGTCATGAATATTAACTTGATTCATTTGTTGTGTATGTCCAGAAGGAGCCATAGTTGATACTACTTTACACTTTACATTCATCTTCTTATTTATTTATTTATTTATGTTTTTTCGAGACAGTGCAGCCCTGGCTGTCCTGGAACTCACTCTGTAGAGCAGACTGGCCTCCAACTCAGAAATCTGCCTGCCTCTGCCTCCCAAGTGCTGGGATTAAAGGCGTGCACCACCACTGCCCGGCTTATCTTCATATCTTATTCTTTATTACAGAAAAGACAAAATAACTTATCAAAAAAGGAATAGTTCTTACTGTGTTACCTATTTCATAGAAATACCTTTATTTTCATCACAAATTAGCAATAGGGCTAGAAGGTTGGTATTTTGCTTT
The DNA here is from genome assembly GCA_036184795.1 of Tokudaia tokunoshimensis. Taxonomy (NCBI): domain Eukaryota; kingdom Metazoa; phylum Chordata; class Mammalia; order Rodentia; family Muridae; genus Tokudaia; species Tokudaia tokunoshimensis. The sequence goes on along the minus strand of BTHU01000023.1, from coordinate 3,495,087 downwards.
TTCAAAGTTATTAAACCTTTGGTTAATATAGTAGCTGCATATGTTTTACATATGGCTTCAGAGAGTGTCAGGATCTCTGCGTATTTTAACGAACCTATTCCTTAAAATATTTAATAGACTTTGGTATATAATTTGGATATTCCTGTGGTTAATCCCACCGGTTCAGAATAAGACCACTACCATAATCTTTGAGCCAAATTTGAAGCACGATTTAATTAAATACTAGCCAGGAGGATAGACTCTGGCCAGGTTCATTCCTGGGTTCCTAGAACATGGCCAGGAGTAACATCTTGCAGAGGCTTAAAAAGGCAACCCCACAAGGCTGCTTTCCCATTAGGTCCAATCAAGAGCAAACATATATCCCTATGCACATTCTGAAGTGTACCCCACCCCCTACCCTGCCCACACCCAATCTGGGGCAAGCATATATCCTAACATATTTCCTGCCTACATACTTTCCACCTACATGTGATCAAGCACATTTGGTATAGTTGGGTAAAACAAACTTGTTTAGGGGAGTGAAAACAAGTGGCTTGTTATTTCTCATAAATAATAGCCTCTAACATTTCAGGAAGTGTCTGTCCTTGGGCAAGGGGCTTATAGGTTAGAGGCATTATATTAATTTAACACAACTTTGGCTCTCACACTATGATACACTGTTTCCTAAGAACAGTGGGTTTGAAAACTGATCTCAATTTTAGGATTTATTGCTTCCTTTTGTTATAGGGCCCCTAGTTTTCATCTGCTAAAAGAAACAACCACGACAACGACAACAAAGTGTGTGTTGTTTTTGAGGACGGTGTACCCAGATAGTCCAGGCTGGCCTTGAACTTGCTGTCCTCCTGCCTCTGCCTTCCAAGGGCTGGGATTAATAGGATTTTGCCCTGGTAGCCAGCTAACTGTACCATCTGTTAACAGGAAGAGCCAGGAATTAGGAATTTCCTAAGTGATTATAACAATATTATTGCTGGCTTGTTCATTTATAGAGTTGATGCAGTTCTTTAAGATTTTGACTTAGAATTAGTGCACATTTAAATTTTGTTCTAGATTGTAATTCTCTTTGAATTTTAGCTTCAAGTTGCTGAGACTAGAGGCTGGATTCATATAATGAAACAGTTGTATGCTGTTGTTGGTCTAGTGCTTAACTGTTTAGTCTTAGATTGTTTGAAAGTTCATTTAATTTTTAATAACTTTCTTAAAATGTTTCTTTGTATTTTAGGGCCTATCTGATATTTAATTTTTCTGTATTATTGAATTCTCTTCTATGTACACACATGGTTCTCTGGACATTAGATGAGAACATTGGGGAATTGGTTTTCTCCTGTCTTGTTGAGGCAGGGTTTCTCTTGTTTTTCCTGCTCTGCTATGTGTGTGTACCAGGCTAACTGGTCTACAAGCTTCTTTCTGGGCTAGTCTCCTGTCTACTTACACTTCACTTTAAGAATGTTGGGATTACAGATGTAACCTTTATCTGGCTTTTTCTGTGGGTTCTGGTGACAAACTTAGTTTATCAAGTTTGCATGGCTATCACCTTTCACTTGTTGAGCCATCTTCTGGACTGGCTCAAGGCCACATGATTTCTGAGATGTTAATTGATAAGAAATATCACATTTAAATATATGTACCAGGTTTATTTGAGACAAGTTCTCATGTGGCCCTGGTTATGTGGATTAGGCTAGCTTTGAACTTGAAATGATTCTGATTCTTTCTCTGCCTCTCAAATGCTAGGATTGCAGGCATTTTCCACTATTCTGCTTATTCACTTACTTCCTTTTTTTCCCCTTTTCTGATTTAATTTTATTATTTTGTAACTGTGTGTCAGAGTGTCTGAATATGGTTTTGTGCACATGAATGCAGATGTCTGAGGAAGGTCCCAGGTCTCGGTCCCAGGTCTCCCAGGATTGGAATTACAGGTAGTTGTGAGCCACCTGATAATGGGTTGGGTCCTGGGAACCAAGCTCAGGTTCTTTGGATGGTTTAGTACACTCTTAACTCCTGAGCCTTCTCTCCAGTGTTCCCTTCCTCTCCCCTTCCCCTTCCCTCTCTTGTCTTTGTTTATTCTATGTATAGGCTGTTTGTGTTGATTTTCCTGCCCCAGCTCTTATACTGGTATTACAGTTGTGTGCCGTCATACTGTTTTTTTTTAATCTGTGTATCTTTTTTTTTTTTTTGTGAAATACTTATTCGAGTATTTTTTTCCCCTGTTCTTAGTTGAATTGTTTCCTCTTTACTCTTTGGCCTTGAGTCAAATGTCTTGGAAATGTTGGAGATAAAATGTAGAGACTTGTTTGTACTGGGCAAGCATTCTATCACTGGCTGAGCCAATGCCCTTGCCCTGAGGGTTCCTTATATATTTTGATTGTTAAAAGTATTTCTGCTGCACAATAAGCTTTAAGCTTTTGCTTTGAATGTTTTAGTAGTTAGTTTGTTTGTTTGTTTTACAGAGTAAGAGTTACCAATTTTCAGCTGGGCTGTGGTGGTGCATGCCTTTAATTCCAGAGGCCGGCAGATCTTGAGAGTTCAAGGTCAGCCTGGTCTTCAAAGTATAATTTCTGGGCTACACAGAGAAACCGTCTCTAACCCCCCTCCCAAACCTTGCCATAACCCCTCCAAAACAACAACATAACAAAACCAACAAAATACCATTTTTTTCTAGACGTTGAATTTTTAAAAATTGCTCATCAATTGCAGTGTGTATGTGCGTGGTAAAATGTGGTTAGAGAACAACTGGTGGGAATTGGCCTTCTCCCTCCACCTTCTGGGATCTGGGACTAGAATCTCAGGTCTTATTCTTAGGTTTCCTGAACAGTCCCTTCACCTGCTGAACTATCACTGACTCTATTTCATGAATCTTCAAAAACATTTTTGTATAGATCTTGAAGACTTTTTAAGAAATATTTTTTATTCTTTAAACTTCTACTTGTGTGTATGTTGAAACCTTATGCTTTTCTACCTATGTCCCAGTTCCCGAATAACAACCCTGAGGCTTATTATTGAATAACATGTGCTTAGGCCTTACAATAGGCTTGTTTGTTCCCTGACTAGGTCCTAACTCAATTATCCAATTTATGCTATTCTTTGCCTGCCACATGGCTGGTTATCTCTCCTCAGTTTCATACATGTTTGGCTTTCTCCATGTCTGGATAGCAAATCTCGCCCCCTCTAACTCCCAAAGTTCCAATCTCTACTGGAACTCCCACCTTCTATTTCCTACCTCAGCCTATAAAATGGCTCAGTAGGTAAAGGGGCTTGCTACATAGTGTTAAAGTTGGATGCCCAAGAGCCACATGGTTGAAGGAAAGAACTCTTGAAACTTGTCTTATGATCTTCATACATGTGACCAAGGCAGTCACACTGTGCACACTCTAAATACACTAAACATTAAAAAAATCTTGATATGAATGTGTACATTATAGGAATTGCTTTGTTGTTTTCCATTCCCCATGTTAGAGGTGTTTTTTCATTTAATTATGTTTTCTTTGACTTATTCCGTATTTGTTAAATTTATACCTACGTGTTTCATTCCCTTTGAAACAAGTATAAATTATGATTGTAGATCTAAATTAAAGATCATAATTTTTACTTATTCCAACTGTAAAACTGGTAGATCTAAAGTTTTTAAAAATGATATGTGTCTGTCTGTCTAAGTGTGTTTGTGTGCATGCATGTATATGCCATAGTGTACATGTGCAGGTTAGTGGACAACTTGGGAGAGCCTGGCATTGAAAGTTTTTTTTTTTAAATTTTAGTAGCTGAGCATCAAACCTAGGACCTCATGCATGGTAGGTAAAGTAATAGTGAGCCATACCCCTCGGCCCTGTGATGTATTAATTTTTAAATTATTTGTTTTGTGTTGTATGCCTTGTGTGTGCCTACACACACAGGTGCATGTGGAGGACAGAGGTTGATGTTTTTAATCAATCTTTACCTCATTTTTTTGGACAGGTTCTTTTACTGAAACAAGCTTATGGATTTGTCTAGACTGGTTGGCCAATTGTGCCTGTTGTTATGTGGTTGTTGGGGATCTAAACTCAGGTCCTCATCTTTGTCTGGGTACTTTTTTTTTTTAACCATCTGAGCCATCTCCCCAGCCCAGTATATATGTATATTTTTGTATGGTAACCTTGATAACACATTTATTCTAAAAATCTTTATTATTATTAAAGATCCTTGTGTGATATTCTAAGTAGAGAATCATGTTTTATTTTTTTTCCAACCTTTATGCCTTTTATTACTCTTGCCTCATTGCAGTGGCTAGCATTTCCAGCAAGTACTGTGTTGATTAAGATTAGAGACTTCCTGAATACAGAGGGAGAACATCCAGTTATTTGTTGTAAAATATGTTGTAGATCCCAAAAAAAGTTCTTTAAAATTACACTTACTCTGTGTGTGGGCACGGGTATTGGAAGTCAGGAGCTTGTGGGAGTTGTTTATCTCCCATGTGGACCCTGGGGATCCAACTCAGGTTGTCAGGCTTTGGTGACAGGCACCTTTTCCTGCTGAGCCTGTTTTTTTTTTTTTTTCTTTCCTTTTTTTTATTAAACTGGTGCTATATTTTTTAGTGGTTGCAGTTTATCTAGTTGAGAGAAAGTTCCTGTGTCCACTCCACTCTCTCTTACCCTGCTTTTTAACTGTTTAGGAATTTTTCTCACGGAAGTTGGATTTTGTCAAGTTCCTCTTTAAAAATGTGGATCAGTTGATGTGATTTTTACCATCTTCTTTTCTTCAGTCTGTTGTTGATGTGATGAATGTTAAACCAGCTTTACATACCCAGAATAAAACTCAATTGGTCTTCATGTACACTTACTTTATTTTGTACCATGTTGACTTACATTTACATTTTTTTTTTTTTGAGTTTTGTGTCTGATCATGAGGAGGAGGAATTCTGTTGAGAATTTCTGTATTTATTTTGAGAGGTTCTGGTTTATAGGCAATACTTTGGTAGCAACATTTGTCTAGCTTTGGTATCCACCTACTATTGGCCTCTAGAAAATGAGTTGGGAAATGTTTTTCTTTATTTCTGAATGAAAATGTGTGAAATGAGTTTAATTTTTCAGTGAAACCATGTAAGCTTTCTGTTTTGAAGCCCTTATTAGTTTTTTATCCTAATGCTGGAGTACTGTGCCTTTTCTCTTTAGCTGGGGTCTGCCCTCACAGCCTTTTGTGGTTAGCTAGGTTCCCCCCTCTACCCTGGACTTCTATATATATATTTTTTTTTTCGGTGTATCCATGCCTGTCTTAGAACTCCCATCTGTAGACCAGACTGGCCTTGAACTCGGAGATCTACCTGCCTCTGCTGGGATTAAGTGTGTGCACCACTTCTCAGAGAGCCTCTGGAGGAGGGCCCTAAAACAAGGAAATAATTATAATCTGTGTTAGTTAAGGTTTTATTGCTGTGAAGAGAAACCATGACCACAACAATTCTTATAAAGGAAAACATTTAATTGGGGCTGGCTTACAGAGTCAGATTTAGTTCATTATCATCATGGTGGGAAGCATGGCAGCATGCAGGCAGACATGGTGATGGAGAAGGAGCTGATCCAAAGGCAGCTGAAAGACTATTTCACACTGCATGTAGCTTGAGCATAGGAAACCTCAAAGCCTGACCCCACAGTGACATGCTTCTTTCATCAAAGCTACACCTATTCCAACAAACTACACCTCCTAATAGTGTCACATCCTATGGGTCAAGCATTTAAACACATGAGTCTATGGGGGCCATTCCTATTCAAACCACCATAGCATCTATCCCCCTTAGCAAGCCTTAAGGGGACCTTGCCTCCTTAAGACTAATACTTTAGAGCAGACTGTTGCCTGCCCAGCTGGAATTTAGTAAGCTTATCCAAAAGACCCTAAAAGCCTTTGGTATTTCCAGTTGTATGATGGCCAGGCCAGGTGTAAGGAGGAAAGAAAGCTCTTGATTAGCTTGGAAAGAGATGTGAGGGAGAAATAAAGACAAGAGTTATTGCCATTGCAAGTGCTGGGCAGGATGCCCCTAGAAGCCAGAACTGAGGATAATTTGTAAATTTCTAAGTTAAAGTCCATTAGAATCTCCTGATGGACTGACATGAGCATCTATTTATTTTGGCTCCTTGTTTTGCCTATGGCTGCCAAGGCTGATCTCTAGAGTGATGAATCTGTGATCTGCTTTTATGCATTTTGGTAGCTTTCAGAGTAGTTAGAATACACATTAGGTCACTACCAGATGACTTCTAGATAGGGAGAGAATATAAAGTTAGCCATCATTTAAGTTTTAGGATAATGCAGTGATAGAGGGGTCTCTCTTGGCTGTAGGTTGATGTTCTAGTGAGCCAGTGTCTAAATTATATCTGGTCATCATTTTTAAAGAATCAAGATAAAAAAATTAGAGATGACTCAGTGATTAAGAACATTTGCTGCTCTTCTAGAAGACCCAGGTTTAATTTCCAGCTCTCAAATGGTAGCTCACAATTGGCTGGAACTTCAGTCCCAGGGACAGCAGGCATGCAGGCACAGGTAGTCAAAATACCCATATACATAAAATAATAATAATTAAATTAGAGCTGGGATAAGCAAGCTTCCCAAACCTGTACTATTTTGTTTGGTGTCCCTCTATTGAAATTATAGTTGTCTCTGCTTAAATATCTGATTTGGGGGTGAGTGTTCTATGGGCTTTTATTCCACACCTTGGCCATTTGGTGACTTCTGTATTACCTATCAAGGAGAAATTTCTTTTTTGAGGGTTTAGAGATGTACTGATTTCTGGATATAGCAGTCGTTAGGAGTTGTTTTAATATTATGTCCATTTAGCAGAGTAATACTATTAATTCTCCCCTGGGGCATGTGACCTATCTAGTCACAGTTTGTGGCCCCTTAAGTGCAAAGTGTGGGTTCCATCTTATGGAGTAGACCTTTGATGCAATCAGAAAATGCTAACAATTAGTTACAATAGTGGCACAAATGTTATGGGAGTTATCAATCACCTTTACTTTCCCCCCTTCCCCTTCCCCCTTCCCCTTTCCCCTTCCCTTTCCCCTTCTTCCTTCTCTCTCTTTTTCTTTTCTTTCTGTATTAGTGGGCCTATATTGTCAGACCATTCATAGTCGTAGTTTGCAGGATTCATAGTTGCTTGAGATTGAGGCTTGCTTTCTCTTCTGGCAGCATGCATAGAACCTTCTAGATTGCGTGGATGTTAGCCGGTAGGGATAAAATTTGCAGGTAAATGCCAGTTTGATGTTTCCATGTTTTGTGATTCAAGATTGAGGTGTCTTACTATCAGATTCTGAAGGGAAGCCAGGAGGAGTTTTAGTGATAGTTGGTAATACATGGAGGTCAGGGACCCTATCTGATTCCATTGGCCAACAATTAAAAAATGGATAACCTGTTCTTGATACTAGGTGTCTAGTTGGACTATTGTCTCCATTTTAGGGTAACTCTACTATATATCTCATATATTTTATTTTTATATCTGGGTGTTTATGCCTTATGTTCAAAGGCTAGAAGAAGGTATTGGTTCCTCTAGAACTGGAGTTATAGATGGCTGTTATCTGACATGTGGGTGATGGGAACTGAAACTGGGTACTGGAATAGCAACATATACTTTTAACTACTGAGTTATCTCTCCAGCTCTAATATATGTATATATTTTAATGTTTTTAAGTTTAAAATTTTATGTATGCATGTGAATGTACATGTCACAATGTCTGTGGGTCAAGTTCTTTCCTATCAAATGGATTCTGGGGATCAAACATGGGCTCGAACTTGGGTCATCACACTTAATAAAACAAGTATCTTTACACACTGAGCCATCTTGCCTGCTCAATTTTAGTAGTTTATAATTTATTCTTTCTGCATTGACCATTGCTTAAGATGCAATGGTCTTGTTTATGTTTTCCTTTTGTATTGCTCATTTGCTTTTTTAAAATGTTTTTACTGGTTATTAGGAAATTATGCATAATGCACCTAGATCACATTCACTTCCCAATCTTTCCTGGTCTACCTGTGACCGTTATGCCTTCCCCAAAGCAAAAGAAGAAGAAAAAACAAATAGCAAATCCAAATGTTATTGCCCATATACTCACTGGAGCATGTTCAAAGTCCCAGTGGCCGGCCCCTTAAAGAAAACTGAGTCCTTCCCCATCCCCACCCCTTTCAGAAACTATCACCTGTGGTGAAGAGCTACACTTCAACCTTATACAGTTTTAAAAAGTTCTCTTCAATTACTTCCTGTTTAGACTGTTAGCTTTTTTTTTTTTTTGGTGGAGGTTGGGGAGAGAGGTTGTCTTCTATAATATCTCTCATTGTTAGTTGTTGAGTCTTCTTATAGCTGATGAGCAGAATGTATTGATGCTGAGGTCCATTTGGATATCCGTGGTTTGTGCTCCCAGGAAAGTCCATGTTGGTTTCCATGGTTGAATTACCACTGAGGCTGTGTTGATGTCCATGGCCTGTATTGCTAACTGAAGCCGTGTTGATGTTTGTGGGTTGTGCTGTCACTGAAGGCTATGTGGATATATGTGGCTAGTGCTGCTGCCTGAGGCCACATTGATTTCTGTGGTCCTCATATATGTACATACATGTATGTATGTACATATATACATACATACATACATACATGCATACATACATATTGCCCAAATAGATTTATATACAAATACTTATTGTAACAAGACACTGGTATAGTTCAAGGTTTCTGAAGCATCATAATAAAACACTGAACCATTACTGAGACTAATATCTGATATTCTGCTTTTACTCCATGTCAATTTTTTGGTTAGGTAGGGCATCCAGAGGCAAGATCAGTATGCTTTCCAGACCTCTGTACACCTCCCTGCTTTTATTGCTGGCCACTCTGAGGCCCACTGGGCAGTACTGTTGTGCTTGCAGTCTGCAGGCAGCAACAAGGCCTGAGCTCTCCTCCCAGCATAGGAAGAAGCAGCAGCAACCCCATGCTACATATGGGTTGACCCTCAGGGGGCCTTAATTCCACAAGTTCTTTATTCACTGCAGCTGTGCTCCTGTATTGTATTGCTTCCATACCTTTTGTTTTTATGTTTAGTATGAATTTATAATCTTAATTAGCCCATATAAAAGACGCACAATCCAGGTACTTTATGCACAAGCCACATGCCTAGATTGGGCAGATCTAGGGCTAGACTAACTTATTCCCCAGAGTATAAAGCTGCTTGTTACTTGCTGTTTATCCAGGCCACGTGTTTGATCCATGGCTGCTTCCTCCATTTTCCAATCCTTTCTCTACCTGCAACCCCGCCCACCCCCAAACCTCCAGTTCCACCTTTCTTCTTCCACTCCCAATCACTGGCTCTAGCCTTTTATTGACCAGTTAAATTGGGGAGAAGGTTCACATGGCATCACATGAGTACATGAGGATCTGCTCATGGGGGCAAAACCACATCTCGAGGAACCAGTATTTAGCATTAGAATACAAGCAGCATCAGACAAACCCACTACAGTTAGGTTTGTAGTTTTGCCTTTCTCCCTTGCACATGCCAGCTCTTAATTTCATAAGTCTACTTTTTAAAAAAAGCATAAGGCCTGCCCCTCTATTCCAGGTACTGTGGGCTCTGCAGACTTCTCTGCCCCACCTCCTCATCTTCTCTCAGAGCCTACATAGGTCTCTCAGACTCCTGTGTGCCACAATACCCATTTTCACAGCCATGCAAAGGTTTTCATCTTCGATAGCAGTAATATTCTCCTGGATCTGGTTTTGCAACACCAGCTCCTCCACGTGCTCCAGCAGCTTGTAGATGGAGTAAATGTTAGGGTGGACTTACTCAAAGCCTGGGTGTCATCTGGGCCTGGGTGTCATCTGAGTTGGTGAGCCTGGGTCTTCTGGGCAGCCACCTGTGGTCAAACCTGTTTTCGAGTTGATTCATTGTTGGATGTTTTAATTAGCCTTCTCTCCTGACAGTTTAAAATATATGATTAAAACAACGACATCCATGATGGTTTCTCTTAAGTTAAATTTAAGAGGGGCAGGGTTCTGTGCCATGGAATTGAGCCCAGAGCCTCAGGCATTCTATTTCAAGCCCCTTCTCACTGGTCTCTTTCCACAGAGCTAACAAATACTCCTCAACTACCTCCAGATAACTTTAATACAATTTGCGACATCCTTCACCAGATTCATAGCCTGTTAAAATGTCACCTGTTAAAATGTAGCACTGAAGCATGTACTGTAGTGACTCATGCCTGTAATTCTGGTACTAGGAAAGTGGAGGCAGGAGGGTCAGGAGTTCAAGGGTAGATAGCCTTAGTTACATAGTTTGAGGCCAACCTGAACTGGATGCAACCTGGTTTCACTTACTCTCCCAAGAGGACAAAAATGTATGTATACACAAGAAAGAAAAACAGCTCCTTGGGACCTTGTACTCAGCCCAATGATTGTCTGAGAGCATCCACTTCTGTATTTGTCAGGCTCTGGCAGAACCTCTCAGGAGACACCTACATCAGGCTCCTGTCAGCAAGCACTTCTTGGCATCAGCCATAGTGTTTGGGTTTGGTAACTGCATATGGGATGGATCCCCAGATGGGGCACTCTCTGGATGGCCTTTCCTTCAGTCTCTGCTCCACATTTTTTTTTTTTGTTGTTAGATATTTTCTTTATTTACATTTCAAATGTTATCTCCTCAACTCTCCCCTCCCCCTGCTCACTAAACCACCCACTCCTGAATCCCTGTCCTGGCATTCCCCTACACTGGGGCATCGAGCCTTCACAGGACCAAGGGCCTCTCCTCTCATTGATGTCCGACAAGGCCAGTCCTCTGCTACATATGCAGCTGGAGCCATGGGTCCCTCCATGTGTACTCTTTGGTTGGTGGTTTAGTCCCTGGGAGCTCTGGGGGTACTGGTTGGTTGATATTGTTGTTCCTCCTATGGGAAAAAAAGAAAAATAGTAGTACTTAGGCAACTTAGATGATACTGTTAGATCTGCAACATTTATTTTATTAATTTGGACCATGAGTGCTTTTTTAGCTGCCATATTCTGACTTACATCTGCTCTAATGTCTACTAAAACAACTTGGATGTTTATGAGCAAGCAAGATCAAATGCTTATCTTGATTCAATTTAAGAGGCTGTTTTTGTTTAAAACCAGTGGGTTACTTTAATTTACTTTTAAGATTGTTACTTTTCATTTTGTGTATGTGTGACTGTATGCATGTGGGTGTGGGTGTCAACACAGGCCAGAAGAGGGCATTGAATTGCCCTTGTGCTGAAATAACAGATTGTGAGCTATCTGATGTGGGTGCTAGAAATCGAACTTTAGTCAGCAAGAGTAATCAGTGTACTATTAATCTCAGAGCTCCTTAATTTACATTTATATTGTTCCTTGTACTTATATGCTACCCAGCCACTTCACTTAAGTAATGTTGCCTATATGTAGTTCTTTGAAAGTATTAACTGTCATGTTAGGTACTGAACATAAAAGATTCATACATAATGCTTATGTATATATTTTTTCTGTAATAGGAATGGAACATAAGGCCTTGTACATGTTAGCCAAGTACTCTATCAATCACTAAGCTGTAACTCCCAACCCAGTATTTCATATTAAAAGTCATTAGAGGGACTGACTCAGAAGTTAACAGCACTTGTTCTTGTAGCACCCACATGATAGCTCACAACTATAACTCACTCCATTTCAAGGGCATCTGATACTCACTTCTGGCCTCTGTGCAGCTGGCATACATGTGATGTACAGGTATACGTGCAGATAAAACACCCATACACATTTTAAAAAACTAAGTACATGTTCATCTTCATGTGAGTTTTAGCAATGGGTGGCATTTGGGTTGAGCCTGTCGCTCACTGATAGAGCATTTGACTATCATGCATTAGATCCTGTATTTGACTTAAAGCACTGCAAAAAACCCAAACAGATCCAGAAGAAATGGAGGGTGTTGCTAATGTTACTCTTTTGTAACAATAGATTTTTGAAATAATAAAAATAAAACAGGCACCAAAGCAAATTACATTATCTGCTGTAGAAAACGCTATTATAAGGAGAGGACATTTTAGTATTCTAAAAAGCTGTGAGAAGGGAGCAGTCTTAATTTATTTTTCTATGCCTTTAGTATTTAGTAGTTATTTTCCTTCCCAATATTTTTTATTTATAGTAGATAATAAAATTATTAGTTTCTATATTTTTATTATAGTTATTTTTGTTGAAAGTGTTGGTCAATATAAGGTAGTCTTGATTTTTATTGGCATTTTATTTATAAACTTAACTTGCTTTCCTAATTAGTTTATGGACTGAATATTCTTTTAGGTTTAAAAAAAGTCTGTATCTGCTGTGTAAGTAGATGAAAATATACCTATTAGCTACTTTTATGTATATTATTCTCAACCTTTTGATTATTATATTAAAGTTAAAAGATGTATTATAAGGGAGAGCATAATTAAAGTGACTTATGCAAAGAAATAATATAGTTATGAAAAATCTAGAAAATACAGAGAAGTGAACAAAGAACCTTTATATGGGGCAGCTATAATTTCAAGAGTTTGTATTAACATTTATTTTACATTCTTGTTACTTTATCTTGAAGTCATATAAGCATACTCTGTATAGGAAAGATTTTACTTATGTATCTGCAAAGTAAAAAGTGCAGTACAGTTATGTAATGAGTGTGTGTTTGAGTGTGTGTGTGTGTGTGTGTGTGTATGTATGTATGTATGTATGTACTTTAAATGAAGTTATATCACTTGGGGTGACATCTTTATTTCCCCAAAGCCATATACTAGCAAAAACATAGTGCCAGGCATGGGAAATCCTTTCTGCGTTGTTGGTCAGGGTAGTCTAAGAAACCCCCAAATGATAGAGGTTATTGCTTTGGCTATTGGTTGCCTTCCAGAACTTAAACTATAGCTGAAGATAACATAAACTACTGCAGATCTAGAACCTGGAAGAATTTAGCTGAAATGGAATTGTAAGCCTCCTTTCTGAGAATAAGTACTGGAAGGTGCCATGTAATCTATCAAAGAACAGTAATCAATAGTACTGCCCAGTTGTAACGCCTATAAACCATAATAGTGGCCAGAATGTCTACTGGTTGGAAAGGTATAATAGTGTCAAAACCTTGGGGCAACCAATAGCTGTCTAATTGGAATTAAGGTCCGTTCATTAGGAAGAAAATCATGCTCAGTACTGTAAATCTTGCCCATCTACCTTTTTGTGGTTGGTGAGGCCAAAGATTCTAGAGGAGAACTTACTACTGCAAGTTTGGTAAGTTAGTATAATTTTAAGTTCTAAATACTTCCACAGATGAGTTTAGTGTTTTCCTTTCACCGAAGAGGCTTCTTTTTGCAGCAGAGATCATGAAGGAAGCCCACAGCGGGTCAAAGCACAGAACAATTATCCAACTCCATTTAACTTATCTACAATGCAATTTCTACACCCAGGAAACATCAGCGAAGAGAGGAGGCAGAAAATTTGTAAGGGCAGAAGAACAGAGATGGCATCTGCTACAAGATAGTGTATATGACAGGGAAAGTGCACCTTTGGAAGCCTAAATAAGATCTGAAAAATGACAACAGTTGACATGTTAACATGAATAGGGAATATCATAAGGCCCTAGTCCTAGATGAAGAGTTCTGCAGAGAAATGTAGAGTTAATCTATTCTACGGACATAATTTTTACCCGCTGTCACCATTATCCAGAATATTTGCGGGGTGAAAGAGAAGGAATTGGTGTGCGCATGTGTACATGAGGATGATCATAGGACAAATTCTAGTTGATTCTCAACTTCCTCAGGGGAATGGGAAGTGCAAGGTGTCCCTGAATATCAAAGGCAGATCTTAAAGTAAGCACCTTTTCTGCTGTTAACCATTTTGTCAGCCCAAGCCTTTTGATTTGAAAATACTGTTATAAATAATACTGATTTTTCTATATTATATGAGTTTTGAAAATTACCATGTTATTTATTTTCTTTTAAATATTATTCTAAAATTATGTTAGCATTTGGCTGTTTCTAATATCCGAACTATAAAAATCAAATACATGAAGCTTCTCTATGAAATGGTAATAAACTGCTTTGAAATTCTTTTCTGCCTGTTTTCTCTTCACTTTTCTGTCTTACCTCATTTTCTTCTGTCACCATCATGTTTCACTAACTACCAGCATTTGTTTAATAGGCTCACAGTGGATACAGGGGAGGAAATTATTAAGAAAATCCCAGTTCAGTTTCAGTATATGGCTAGTTAAATTTACAATTCACCTATTTTAGATTTTTGTCTGGTCTTATTCTTTTGTGGATGATTAGAGTTGTATATGCCATTTTTTAGATGTGTTCCTCTGTTTATGAGAAATAGAATATAGGCAGTATATGATCATAGTAGTTCATAGTACATCATAGTAGCATCAAAAGGAATAAGAGGAGGTTTTTGGTTTTTCTTTTTCCTTGAATCATTAAAGAAAATTTATTTGTGTTTATATGCTGAATACTCTTCACCACAGAACCATATTTGCTTGTAAGCTTAATAGTGATAAATAACAAGAAATTGTCTGGAAGGAAAAGTTTTGTATCTCTTACCAAGAGTTTCAGAAAGCAAAGGCCCAAGTGGTTCAGTGGATAAAGATACCTGCTACAAAGCCTGATGGCCTGACTTCAGTTACTAGGGCCCACATGGTGGGAGGGGAGAACTGAATTGTAAAACTGAACTCTACTTACACACACACACACACACACACACACACACACGGATAAAAAACATGAGAAAACCAAAAAGTACAAAATGATTTCAGTGAAAGCTTTATTTACAATACTGTCACTAGCTTTAAAATCATTTACTATAAAATTAGGATTTCTATATTGTAGTCAATAACTAATTTCTCTTAACCTGCAATACATTGTATTTTTATACTCAAACCGTCTGTCATATAAGAGGTATATAAAGAGACTCTGGAAATTTGTACCTTTAAATTATAGTAGACTATATATATTAAATTATATAGACTTCACTATAGAATTCAGACCCTTTTAATTATAGAGAAGTGGATTGGTTAGTAGTTCTCAGTGCTTGTGATTTGCTACACACACACATTTAGCTGGCAAAGGGTATAACAGGAACTGAAGACAATTTTTTTGTAGCTCTTAAGCTTTAAATATGGTAGGATCAGCCTGGGTTACTTTGGGATAGGTTCTCCAGACTTGTTGACAGGTAAATAAATCTTGTTGGGATAGTAGATTTTTGCATACATTTTGAAACTGTTTGATTATCTACACTTAAAGGCTCTGTGTCATAAGGAAAAGTGAAGGCCTTCTAAGCATTCTAGGAAATTTTTATGAAAATAGTGAAATGATGTTTTTAGTGGTTATGGGAACTGTTTGAGTTTCATTGTATGTGCTAAACCCAAGAAAATAGAGATTTAAGATACTACTTTTTTTTTCTTTTTTTGCCTTTAGTGACTCACGGATGCAAAAATATGGACTATTTAAAGAAAATTTAACATTATCAAAAAGACTATAGTAGTTAGAGCTTTGTTGTTATTTGAGAAGGGAAGAAATAAGTATTCTATGCCAAATACTGTGTATGAACTGTTACAGAAAATTTTTTTCCCTCCTTTCCCGTCTCTCCCTGTCTGTCTTTGTGTGCGTACATGCTTGTGTATGAGGGTACTCAAGTGCAACTGTGGAGGCCATAGAACAATCTTTCTTATATGGATTCCGGAGATCTTGACTCAGGTTGTCAGGCTTATGTTGCAAGCACTTACTGATCTTTCTCAGGGTTCAGTTTTGACATCTTAATCATTTTGTCAGGTCTCTTACAATTGAGATAAGAGAAGTTCCTCAAGATCTGTAGTATATTACAACTGGTATATGTCATCAAAGTGTTCTATCATTTGTTTTCTTTAGAGTTCAAACGAATTAATAGCTTTTTTTCTCTTCTGAAAAAGGAAATGTGAGAGTAAGGGTATATAAATATTTTGGAAGTGTAAGAATTAATGTGTTTGACCCATGCGTATAACAAAGAAAAGACAATTAAAAGGTATTTTAAATCCTGTATAGATTTTGGGTAAAGTGAACCATTGAATATAAATGGTAGCTGTTTTTACTACAGAGGATTGTATGAATTCTCACATAATTCAGTTCTCCATGCTTGTAGGAAAGATGGATAATATTTGATTTGAAAATAGGTTTGATTGTATGAGCAGAGATTACAGTAATAATTGACAATTCTCTCCATAAATTAAAATCTCATTTGTTAAAGTGCTCCTTCTGTGTTTGATTTGTCAAATATTGTTACAAATTTGTAATGGGAAAGACATTTATGCCCTAATTAGTGGAATCTTTGATAAATACTTAAAGACACTATTTCTCTTAGAGATATATTAGATATATTAGATATTAGAGATATATTAGAGATATTGTATTGAGATATAAGAAAAATATATTGATTTCCTGGAGTATAGATATATACATTATCTTATGGAGGAAATGTGTTTTTAGGTTTGTTACCTATGTCTTAAACATTCATGCTCTTTTTTTTCTAGGCTGTTTGCTGCTACGAATCTCTGATCTTAAAAGCTGAAGGAAAAGTGGAGTCTGATTTCTTTTGTCAATTAGGTCACTTCAACCTCTTATTGGAAGATTATCCAAAAGGTAATCTTTTTTTTGTTGATTCATATATATATCCCTATATTACACACACACACACACACACACACACACACACACACACACAGAGACAGGGATTTTTGCGGGGCAATACAAAACCATGATACATACATATGTATCATATATATTATACAATATAATTATTGTTACTAGAAAGGCAAGTAATACAGGGAGAGAAACACATGAGCTTGAACCTTAAATAAAACTAGTTTATTTTTTAAAATATTTTTCATCAAAACTAAGTTATATCTCTGAATGTAGGAGTTAGTCCCTGAGATTTGCCTTTTTCAAGGATCTAAGGTGCCAAATTAGACCATTTACTCATAGAGGAATTTAAAAAGCTGCCTGCCCTTCCCAGTACAAAAAGAAAACTCCATAGTAAAGGAAAACTGTTCTTACAAGTGATAACATTTAAACTTAAGGTAACACTAAATATCTGTATGCACTGGATATATTTGTTTTCAGCAAATATGAGCAGAGTACCTAATGGATAGTAATGGATTGTTGGTATTTCACATTGCTATTGTATCATGTCAGTTTTGGGTCAGGCCATACTTATATTTTCCTAATCGAAGTGTAGTTTTAGTCTGAAATGTTCATATTTTGTGAAATTCTCAGTTTATCTCTGATATTTATATTTGCAGATTATATAAACATCTCCAAGTTCCTGTCTTCTAGTATGTAAAAGTCACAAAATTAGTGGACGATCACTTCGAGATTTTAGGGTTGTTATGTAATGCTGACTAGTACTGAGCAAAATAGCTTCAGTTCATCAGGATAACAGGCATTAATAACAGCACTTAAATTTTTTTGCATGTATTTATTGTTTTTGCATATGTGTGTGTGTGTGGGAGTGGGGCATGCATGTGCTATGCAATGCAGAGAACAGTGTTTAGAATCAGTTTTTTTCTTCCACCTAGAGGGTATCAGGGATTGAGCTCTGGTTGTCAGGCTTGTGGACAGGCGCTTTTTACCCACTTGAATTATCTTTGGCCCAACACTTACTGTTCTAACATCAGTTGAAGCGGACATCTTATTTAAAGCAAACTGTTATACTAAAATAAAAGTATACAGAATTCTATGGAATCTGCTTTGTTTTAATACTACACATTTATGTACTGAGAGGTCACTGTTAGTTTGACAACACATGAAGAGAGACCTAGACTTGAAATACCCTCATAGGGTTCTCTGCCATTTCGTGACCTTAGTTATCACTAAACTGTGTATCTTTTAACTCTTATTTTCTTTCTTATTTTAAATGTACTAATTAGTTAATTAATTAGTTAATTTATTTGTGTGTTTGCACATGTTATGACATGGGTGTGGAGATCAAAGGACAACTTGTATAGTTGGTTTTTTTCCACCTACCATGCGAGTCCTGGAGATCATCTTAGGCCGTTAAACCTAGCTATGAGTATATTTCTTTACCTGCTGAGCCATTTTGCCAGCCCTTAACTTTTTAAAATTTATTCTTCAGTGAATTTAGCTACATTTTTGAGGCTCTCCAAGCAGCTTTGGTCAAACTGGGTACACCTGGAAGGAGAGCTGGGGCTGAAAGAGAATGGACAGGCAAGAGAAATAACGAAGCCAAGACAAAGTTTCTAATCAAGGCTCAATGTTTAAAATCTTAACTCTGAAATATATAGGGGGAAAACCCATCTCCCATTTCACCAGGATCTCATCAGCAAAACAAGCTCAGTTGCTCAGCAGGTAGTGGCTTCTTGCCTGAAGTTGTAGACGTGGCAGAACAATAGACTTCACCTAGGTGGGAAGACTCCACCCTAGGTGGGCTAGGCAGCTGTGACAAACAAGGTCTGATTTAGCCCGCTCAAGGCTGGGGGAAGGGCATAAATTTTAAATTTATAGAATGTTCAGTTAGGGACTGGAGAGATGGATGGCTGGGCATTTAAGAACATTTATTGCTTTTCAGAGCTACCTTAGATGGCTCACAACCAGCTTTAGTTCCAGGAGAATCTAATATCTTTTGGCCTCTGAGGGCACATGCTTTCCTGTGCACATAAATGCATGCATGCATGCACACACCCATGCACGCATGTACCTGTATTTGCTCATGCTTTAACTGCACCACTTGGAAGGCAGAGGCAGGAGAATTGCTGTAAGAGTGAGGCTATTGTAGTATCTCCCAGACCATACTGGGCTATAGAGTTGAGATTTTTGTCTTACAATACAAATAAGTAAACAACAAACAAAAAGTTGGTTTGTGAAGATAACAAAGAATCAAGAGGCATTTGAAAATTTTCTTTTATGTTTTGGAATGTGGGATATAGGCAAGTAGTAGTTACAGTGTCTTGACAAACTAGCTGGTGGAAGTAATAAAAGTAAGATGGGAGAAGAGGAAGATATCTAAAGATTTAATTTACTGAAAAAAATTTACTGTAAATACCCACTTACCATTTTATAGATTAGGTTAGTTGGCTGTTGCTAGTAGACAGTAGCTTAATTTTTACAGGAAGAGGAAGAGAACAGGTATATCATATATTTCAAGCTAGTTGCTTCTATATGAGGTTTCCTTGAGAGAGTGAGGGTCACTTTCTCCCTAGAAATAATTTTCTCTTAAAATACAAGCTAGGGCTGGAGAGATGGCTCCATGGTTAAGAGTAACTGTTATTACTATACTCAGCACTCACATGGTAGATAACAGCAGTCTGTTCCAGGGCATTTAATGCCTTTTTTGACCTTTGTGGAGTTTTATTAAAAACCAGAAACTAGTTATTTTTTTCCCCTGTCCATTCTTATAATTGTTTTTAAACTTCTCTAAAAGAAGAGCCACTGTTAAGTACAATACTACCCTCTGCAGCATACCCACCCACCCACACTCAAATCACTACCACCAATTATAAAGACATTTCTCAGGTTTACTTCTTTCTTTGTAACTGGCACAAGATAAAAAAACTGTTGACCTCAGTTAAATATTTATTTTTAGGAAAGTTAAAATGAACTATACAGTGAACATGTACAGGTACACATTTGTAGGGAACTTACTGCCTTTGAGAATGATTCTCAGTTATATCCCTGGATTTATTTTCTTTAAAAAAAATTCCTTGAATTCATGATATCCATGAGTTTAATTTCTTTAAGAAACAATAACAACAATCAACAACAACAACATACCCACTATTATGGTAAACTGTAGTACCTGTTTTATGAGCATGTTGGGTTGTGATTTTACTGTGTTTTATCATCCTAATGACACCCACTTCCTATCTTACATGAACCAAAATTTTTTTGGTCAGTAAATGATATGCTATGGTTATTTTACTGTTGATTAAAAGCACATAACACACATTCTGCCTTTTATTTGGATATTTTACTGTAGGCATAATGTTTTGTTTTGTATACTGTGTAAACTTTACCCTTGGATTACTGAAATGCTGATTTCTCTGCCCTCATCTCTTTTCAATCCAGACACAGCATTGTAATGGGTAGGCCAAGAATCTCCTGTCTCAAGTTTATATAAACAGTCTTTGCCATTTATTGACTGCCTTGTCAATAAATGCTAATCACCCAGTAGCAGGGCAGAATAGGGAATAGGGTAGGACCTCTGCCAGCAAAGGAACGAGAAAGGGAGGGAGGGAGAGAGAGAGAGAGAGAGAGAGAGAGAGAGAGAGAGAGAGAGAGAGATCAGTGGTAGGGTGGAAGAATTGGAGCCATAAAGAATGGGTCTGAAGAACCATATCAATAATAATAATAATATGCAAGTATCATGGGATGGTACTGGGAGGTAGCCAGATTATCATAGGAGGTAAAAGTAGATCATTTAACGGCTCAGCTATTGAGTTGTAGTTTTGGATAAATCTATTTCTTC
Source organism: Tokudaia tokunoshimensis (assembly GCA_036184795.1). Classification (NCBI taxonomy): domain Eukaryota; kingdom Metazoa; phylum Chordata; class Mammalia; order Rodentia; family Muridae; genus Tokudaia; species Tokudaia tokunoshimensis. Next base: position 3,474,650 of record BTHU01000023.1, on the reverse strand, counting down.
TGTGTGGTTATTGGGGAATAGCATAAGCCAAAGACATATAGCCGCCTTATTAATTCATCCTTTATATTTATATTAAGGATAATTCATTTATGTGTGACACCCCACATTGGGTGGTAATATGTCGTAGTAATTATTTAACTGTAGTTGGGGGTTTCTACCCTGCCTTTGATCATACAGTTCCCAGATAAAAGACAAAAAAATGTTTATCATAAGCCTTTAAAGAGACTAGAGCTGGAAGATACTACTTTCTAAGATATTCTGTCTACTTCTCTGTAAATAACCCTTAGATATTATTTGCCATATTTCATCTGGGCTGCTTTTAATTCCAGCTGGCCATCACTCATGGCCATGTTTTCATGATTCACCTACTCCATGGTAACTTCTTTTCTTTTCACCTTCTCTCTTTCCCCCTCTTGGTCCTCTTTAGACCCTAAGCCCAGGAAATGAAATTCCGCCTACCTCTCTCTTCTGCCCAGCTATAGATATCTTTTTTTCAACTAATAGTTTTAAATTATGAAACAAGTTATGTATAGCATTACTTGATACACATGAGGATTCTTTCATCCCTGAGGCCACCAGACCTTGAGGGCCACTATTTAGCATTACAGTAGTTAGCAACAGACCAAACCTCAACATTTTACTTTTAGGATTTTATCCTAAAATGAGTAGTGGACAGGAAATTGTAGCAAAGTTGAGACCCATTGATGTACATTAGATTCCTATGGAAGGGAGTGTAGCCTTCATTTAGTAAGGAATTTACTTTAGGATCACAATCTATGGAAGCTAGAGAATGAAACTACTATTACATTGAGGTAAAAATTATATTATTATATAATTTTATAGCCTTGAACAATTATTAAAAAGGTCGAAGTTATTTAAAAGGTTGCCTTAGGAGGCAATTTAAAAAAAAGTACAATTTAGTTGGCTTATAATAATCATTCCTCATGTTAGTATGAGAACATTAAAACCTTAAAAATGACTGATTCACATTTCATGTTGAGGTGGAAGTTTTCCCAAGTATATAATAACTCCCTGAAAAATTTTAACCAGTGATAGATTTGTCTCATTTTACTACTTCCTTCAAGTAATTGTCTTCTTTCTCTCCTTACTCCCTCCATCTTCTCACCCCTTATCTATAATATTGTGACAAAGTAGGTTTGGCATGTTTTAGTTCCTAGACAGAAATGGCTAGGACGGGTTGTATACTAAGACTTTCTACTTTGTAGAAGTCTACGTCAGTTTGCCTGAGCATGCGGTCTTTGATTAAATGACAATACTCCATTGTGAGTATCTTGTACTATAAATATAGTATATAAATACAGTGTAAGATCAAAAGGTCTATTTTCTAATAATTGTTAGTAAGTTTGACTAGCAAAAATAAAACAATGCTTTTGATGCATTTGTTACAGTCATTCTGATACAGATTTGAAACATAAGGATATTGAAATGAATGCTTTCTATATTCTCTATTCTTACAAATACCTAGTGACAATAAATTAAGAACTTTTTTTAATAGATAAAGATTGAGGACTGCCTGAAGGAACCAGGTGGTAGGTACTTGTAGCCTTTATAGGGTCTCACTGATTTATCTGGATTAACATACACAAAAATTAGTAGTATTGTAAAATAAGATGCCAAAGGAGGTAAGTAAAATAAGATAACCTTATAGAGGTAGTTACTAAGAAAGTATATAATTGAATAGAAAGATAGATGGAAGAAATGCTTTTTTTCCATGGGTGTACTCTTATGTCCCGAAATTTCTGTTTTCTTAGTTTTCTTTTTCATTTCTTAGAGCCATTATTACATTTTTTTTCTTATAATATATTGTCTAGTTTGGAAAAATTGAGCAAAATGCCAAGTCTCATGACATATATTAGAAGTACAACATTTACAAAAAGTACCTTTTGTTTACAATGATAATAGTAGGTTCTTAGCAGATGTAAAACTAACCAAGAGTTTCTGGTTCATGGTCTAGCTTCTGGTTACTTAGCAGTTTATGAATGTACTCCTCCCCTCTTTTTAGGTGTATGGGAGTTTGCCTACATGTCTGTCTATGTACTACATGCATGTCTGGTGCCTACAGAGGCCAGAAGAGGGCATCTGATCTTTTTGAACTGTAGTTACCACTCACGATATGGGTGTTCGGAATTGAACCTGTGACCTTTGGAAGAACAATCTGTTCTCAGTGAGCCAGCTCTAGCCCCTACAAGAACGCTTTTTAAGGAAGAGAGTGGGCTAGGGCGTTTGCCAATCTTTGTAAAACTAGTACTCCTTGTTAGAATATTGGGCAAGATTTAACAGCCAAGTACTAGAAACTCTGGAATGTATGGAGCAGGTAGATGATTTTAAAAAGTAAATCAAAACAGAGCTCTTAACACTTGTCTGTGTGGGGGTCCTGCATCCTGTCCATTTTGTAGTATTATAGAGGTGACACAGAATTTATCAGACTCGACAAAGTTAATAAAAATATGGTCCTAGATAAGAATCTGGTCTAGGTTTATGTGGATCTTCAGATCTCAAATAGAGAAAGAAGTTACAAATGGCAGTAGACTCTGTTAAGTATAGGCTCTGTCCTTGTACTGCTTGTATATTTGTTATTCTGGGATTTCACTTTATCTTAGGTGTTTTTAAAGACTCATTTCATTTATGCCTCTTGGTTTTTAATGAATTATATTCTCTTTATTGGTGTGTATTATGCTCTTAGAGAAACATTTGCCAGTATTTTCTTCAGGAAAGATTCTGTTATTACTTGATTTCTCTTTGACCTCCCCTTGACTCCCTAGGCCTTCGGATCTTTTTCAGAAGAATCCAGACAAGACACTCAAGAGTATAGTATAGAAGATATAGTTTATTTTTTTCAAGGGATGGGAGTGGGCAGCAGCTGAAGGAACCATTGAGAAGGAAAACGTTGTCACTGAGCCTAATGTCCAGAGACCATTGTGCCACCTACATTTAGGTAGGGTTTATTATTTTCAATGTTTTAGGAACAGCCAAACTTCTTGGGGTGTTTTCTTGTCCAGGTGATCAATAGGCACATTTATACTTACTCTTTTTTTTTAATTTATGAGTGAAGGTGGAACTCACAGACAGCTTGCAGGAATTGTTTCTCCTACCATGTGCCTCAGGAATCAAACTCAGGTTGTTAGGCTTGGCAGCAAGCACTTTTATTTTAAAGAAGATCTACTATTATAGATAAATACACTGTAGCTGTCTTCAGGCACACTAGAAGAGGGCATCAGATCTCTTTACAGATGATTTTGAGCCACCATGTGGTTGCTGGGATTTGAACTCAGGACCTTTGGAAGAGCAGTCAGTGCTCTTAACCTCTCAGCCATCTCTCCAGCCCTATACTTACTCTTAATGGGGGGCATAGTGTCATATATCCTTTTGCTTTACCAGAAAACCTCTACCTAGATAGTAATCTCTAACCAGGGTGAGAGATGAACCACAGATTCCCCTTCTTGTGACCAGTAACAAATTCCTGTAGTTTCAGTTTCTGGTTTACAAGTTCATGATTATGAGGGGAGGGGTCTCTCCTCAATGATCTATAAGCCTGTTGATACCCAACGCTGGAAGTTAATTTTGGTTGAGTTGTTGCATATATGAAAAATACTTTTATTCTCCTGAACTAAGAATGTGGATATATTAATAAACTGTTGGAGATAACTGTTCCTTAGAAGTTTGAAAATGTTCCATCGCCTTACATCTACACTTAACATCTGTTGTAGGTCATTTTAGTCTAGTAACCCTATAGCTTTCTTGAAATTTTCTGAAATTGTAGCTGGGGTTCTTAGGGTAGAAGTCAAAGCCCTTAGAACTCCAAGAGGTTAGGCTAGGTCTTAATCCATTAGATACAAGAGATGAATAATGATGAAAAGTGTAAAGAAGACCTTTGTAGCCACAGTGTGAAAAATGGGTAAAGGCTAGGGTTAGTGGCTGTCTTTCTGACAAAAAGCTTAGGTTGCACTAGAGGGCAAGAAGTAGCATGATTAAGCAGTCCTGGTTAAGGTGTGATCTTGTCCTTCTTTGTCTCAGCTCTGGTTCTGCAAGATGGTTGACTAAATTGTTAATACATTGTAATTCCCTGAGGGACCTAATCTGATATCTACAACATGATTAGTTTAGCAAGGATGTAGCCTCACTTTTTGTGGATAATTGCTTTTATTGGGAGGGAGAATATCTTGCCTGGAAAGTTTTGATTTTTTTTTTTTTTTTTAAATTTAAGGGGACTGGAGGTTTTGGAAAATGACTTGTTTGCCTTTTGCCTTGACGGAAATGAGATAGGTTAGGTTAAATAGATTGAAGCAGGAATATGAGACAAAGTAACAGACATAGATACAAAATGAAGACAGATATTTTAATCTTTTCATCCTATTGATAGCTTGTGGGCCCAAGTGAAGAGTTGATACTTTAGCAAAGGCAGGTTTTTCCAAGTGCCCATTGAAGAATTAATTAATTAATTAATTAATTAATTTATTTATTTATTTATTTTGAGACAGGGTTTCTCTGTGTAGCCCTGGCTGTCCTGGAACTCACTTTGTAGACCAGGCTGGCCTCGAACTCAGAAATCCCAAGTGCTGGGATTTAAGGTGCGCCACCACCGCCCGGCGCAGAATTATTGTTAAATTTTATCCTATGCTGCTGGTCTTTCTTTTTGGACTACTGTTATTGATATGTTAGCCCTCCAGTAAATGACTTCTGGTTTGTTTGCTGTTCATTTTTAAGTGGTCTCTTAAACTTCTTAATCATATCCTTCTACTGCATTATTCTGTAATAGTTTTCCAAATTTTGTTTTTCTAGAGCATCCTTTTTTTTTTCTCTCTTAGAATTCTCTTCCTCCTTCATGAAAGTAACATTTCCTATCTTTAAAGAGTTTTTCCCCTTGGATGACCTTCATCTCACTTTTATCATTTATTTTTTGTTTCTTTTTACACCCCCCCCCATTTCTTGTTGCTTGAATACTGTTTTTAGATAGCTGGTAATTCTTAACGCTCCACGTTTTAAGAATTGTAAAGTTCAACAACTAGAACCTCTGAGCATGTATGAATAGCTTGTTTAGTCTGACCTGCATGACCTGCATTTGTTGGAGAATTTATACATCTGTTTTTGATTACGTTAAGAAACACCAAGGATTGTTCCAATCTTGGTGGTAATCTCACAAAGTGATTTGGATAAGAGTCTCTCCTCTTCAAAAAATCCAGGGTGACTCTAGGTTTAGAACAAAGCTTTTCTGGGTTTTAGAACAGGATGTGAATGATGACAGTACAATGCTTCAGTTATTTCTTTTCTTTGTATCTTGAGGAAGTTGGGGTGGGCATGGAGAGGGAAGGTTTGGGAGATGGGTTACATATCACAAATTTTTAGACAGATATTCCTGGATGTGTGACTATAGAGTTAAATGGGGATCCAAAGTAAGGAAGATAGACAAAATGAAGGCAAAAAAATATATCAAGCTTTTATCCTGCTTTAGTTATTTTGTGGGTCCAAGTGAGAAATCAGTGCTTATCAGCAAAGGCAAGGGCTTCTAACTAAATACCTACTATAATAGTATTTAAGACTTTCCTAAGGTGAAACATAATTGTGACTTATAATTATTCTCCTTCTTTCAGCATTATCTGCATATCAGAGGTACTACAGTTTACAGTCTGACTACTGGAAGGTTGGTGCACATTTTTCTTTGTTTTTATTGGCACATTTATTGTTGGTTATAAAAAAAAATAAAGATTACTGCTCACTTTTTTTTTTTGATGTTACTTCTGCAGGAAAGAGATTAAAACAGTATTATTTTGTTATTTTCTATTTAACTACTTTGTATTTTATTAAAAATGATTAGATTGTTGACATTTTATTGACCAGAGATGATATGATCGCATGTGAAATAATTGAACATAAACAACCTAACAGCTTTCACCTAGCAACTGTTTGGATTAATGGTTTCTGTGGTGCTGAAGATTGAACCCAGGGACTTATACTTGCTAGACAAGCACCTCACAACTAGGTTACATTGTCACCCCTTTGTTTATATATTTACTTTCCCTCTAAGAATTTTGAAGTCAATATATATTCTGGATATTAATCATTGGTGTAGGTTTGGCTGTCCTGGAAATTACTCTGTAGACCAGGCTAGCCTTGAGTCCCGGGGGGAGTGATGAGTGAGATTAAAGATGTATACCACCCGCCACCTGGCTTGTATTGTCACTTTTACTGATTGATTCCTTTCCTATGCAAAAGCTTTTTAGTTTTATGTAAACCTATTTGTCTTTTCTGGACTTTTATTTTCCTTTGCATTATTTCCAAAGTCATTGCCTATACTAATGACATTGTTTTCTCCTGAGTTTTATTTTTTCTAGTAGCTTCATAGTTTCAGGTCTCAAATTTATGTCTGCTTAATTTTGAGTTGATTTTTGCACAAGGTTGGAGATAATAGCCCAATTTTAATCCTTTGCATAGAGATGCTTAGTTTACCAGAATCAATGTAAATAGTCAGTTGTTTCTTAATTGCATGGGTTTATTCTTAGGATATCTTATTCTTTATTTGTGTACATTGCTAATCCTTATCCTCTGAGCATAATTTGAAATCAGTTAGACCTCACCTTTGTTATTAACTTTCCATATCATTTTGAAGGGGTGGTCTTTTATATTTCCATGAGTATGAGTTTGAATCTGTTTGCTTTAACATGCTTTCCTGTATTGGGCGGGGGGGGGGGGGTGAGATTGAGATCCTGACAAAGGGGTTTTGCTCTGTATTAATTGAACAGTATAGAAAGCATAACTTGGAGAAGACATGAGGGATACTTTACAGAACTCTTAACAGGCTTTTACAAGGAATGAAATATTACTGATTACAATGGTCCTAGATAACAAACAGTATTCATATTCTAACATTTTTGGTGGATATTTGTTTTATAAGGTTGCTTTTCAACCTATTTGTTGCTTTTAACAAATGACTACCACAGCACACATACCTACACATAACTCTCTGGGTCAGGGGCATGAAACAATTTAAAGTTTAAAATTGCAGCTGTGTGCATTAGCTTAAGTTGTTTAATGGGAAATTCATGGCAACTAAGGTTAGTTGTTAACTTGTTCTCTTATAGGTTAAACAAACAGGTGGAATATACAGTAAGATAGCTGTCTTAAGTGACTTCAAGGTATATTATTAACTGGCTGTGAGGTCCAGCAAAAGTTCCAGTGTCTTAGAACATAGGATTTATTTTCATAATAGCAAATTGCCATATTCTACAATCTTACTGAATTCATTTACCAGTTCTAATAATCTTTAAAAGTCTTTAGGTTATTCTGAACATAGAACCACATCATTTATAAACAAGTGCAGTTTAACTTCTCCTCCTGCTAATCTTGTCTTGCTTCTTCACTTGACCTTGCTAACACTTCTAGTGTTATGAAATGAAAGTGGTCATACTTATTTGGTTCTAGATTTTTGAGGAACTGCTGCTGTTGTTTTTTTTTTTTTTTTTGTTGTTGTTGTTTTTTTTCTACCTATTAAGTGTAATACTTTACAATTTGTTCATGACAATAGTCTCTGCTCACTTAATTGTTAACCAGGTTTTCCAGGATTTTTTGTTAAAATATTTAGGTAACATTTTCTCTTTGTCAAAAAATAAAATAAAATAAAATAAAATCAACCAATGGCCTGGGGATAAGACTCCAATGGTAGGATGCTTGCCCAACATGCAGAGAGAGCTCTGATTCTATTCCCAGCACAACATAAATGGTACATTTTGGTGCAAGCCTATCACTCTAGGATTGTGAGGTAGAGATCAGAAGATTAGAATTTAAGGTCATCCTTGACCACATAGGAAGTCTGAGGCCAGCCTACGCTTCATGAGACCCTATTTAAAACAAATAAAACAATAACCCAAAAAATTCTAATCCTCAAAGGATGAAGAATAAATGACAGTGAATATATGAAGTACACTTCTGGGAATGTAAACTAGCTGAGGCATTATGCAGGTTCTTAAAGAAAACTGAAAGTAGAGCTACCATATGCTTAAGCTATACCATTTCTCTGTATTTACCCAAAAGACTTCAAGTCACAGAGAATTCCTGGATATTTTTGTTTATTGCAGCACTGTTCTCAATAGTTACGGAACAAACCTGGGTATCCAACAAGAGATGAATGGATATAGAAAACATAGTATCTATAACTGGGATTATTTTCAGTCATAAGAAATATGAAATTATACTGCTTATATGAAAATAGATGCAACTGGAGATAATCACATCAAGCATAGTAAATCAGCCTACGAAAGACAAATATCTCATATTTTCTCTCATTTGTGGGACATAGGTGGTATAATTTTGTCAATTTTTCATATTGGCATTTTTGGTTTGCCTGCATTGTCTATGTGAACTATATTGGGGGAGAACTTATCCTCAGTAATAATTTCATTTGCTTTCCTACAACCATACCATATAAAAATTATTTTAAATACACTTCTACAAACAATAGTGTATTTAAAAAACTTAAAAATTTCGTGTAACCCCCTCCCCCTTTTAAAAGATTATTTTCATTTTATGTGTATGAGTGTTTTGCTTGCATGTCTGCATGTGTACCATATACATGCCTTGTTCTATAGAAGACTAGAAAAGAAGATCAGATCCCCTGAAACTGGCATTATAGGTGGTTATTAGCCACCTGTGCTGGAAACTGAAGCCTGGTTCTCTATAGGAGAACAGCAAAGGCTCCTAACTGCTGAACCATCGTTCCAGCTCTGATGTAAGATTACTCAATGAATTGATTTACCTTATTAATACCTTTCTTCTATATGTTAAATATCAAAGTATGATGAAGCTTTATATTTTATCTAGGTTTTAATATAGTTTTATAATAATAGTTTTGAGGGCCACCAAGAGGTTGCTATAGTTCATTCTGCTGGCCATCACAGTACTCACATCAGCAAACACAAATTACTAAAAGGAAAAATGCAAATCAAAACTCCAGAAAACTCCCAGGAAAGTGAAACTTAGAAATATATTCCTTGATGCTGGGCGGTGGTAGTGGCACATGTCTTTAATTCCAGCACTTGTCCTGATGAGCTGCATTTGATTCCCAAAATCTGCATCTTGAAAGGAGAGAAGCAGCACTAGTAAGATGTCCTCTGACCTCCACACCTGTACTTTGGTGTGTATCCATCCCCAACCACAAATGTTCTCCATACAAATGAATGTAATAAAATTTCTTCAAAATTAATTTTAGTGTGAATTCTATATGTAATTACAGCTTAGTTTGAAGTATTTTTTTCTTCATGCTATATATGAATATTAAATTTGATGAAATTGTCGATTCAGTGATAATTTAATTGTGTAATAAATTTATTTGTATGAAGACATTAACTTTTGTTCTTTTATTGTATTTCTCATTTATTTTTTTTTGTATAAATTTGGATATTTCCATTCTTTTATGTTTACTATGTTTTTGAAAGTTTGTTAGTGTTTCTTTTGGTATGGTTTAGCTTATTTTTCTATCCGTTGTATTACCTTAAAACCTATTTCAAGCTCCTAAATCTCTTGGCTTCTTTTAAGAGATCTGTTTTTTATCTTCTGCCACTTTACTGTGTTTATGGCATTTCATTTTATTCCGTTTTTTTCATCTGGATATTATAATCTTTAGAACTAGAAGTTTTTGTCTCTGTTTTTTTTTAAACCTATCATATCTTTTAAATATGACCTAGATCCTATCTTACCTTTTCTCTGTACAGCTGGCTTTAGATTTATAACCAACTTACCTATTCTCAAGTTTACTTTCATAGTCTCATGCCTTTGTCTTTGTGCCACATTGTGAATTTTTAGTGCATTTTATTTTAGGTTCATTAATCTTCCAGTTACATCTGATATGAAATTATTCTTTGTTTTCTCCCAGATAGGTTGTGCCTCTTTCCATCCCCACACCTCCCCTCCCTGAATATTTTCAATCAATAATATACTGAAAAATCTTCCAGGGATTCACCATCTGATAATGACATGAACTCCGGGTTTAAATGAAGGAAGAACCTTGCTAAGAAATGTGCATAATTAAACAGGCTTCTTCAGGACATGGACCCAGCCATTGTGGACCCTTGCTGTGGTCCTATAAGATGCTTAGAAGTGCTTGTTGCTAGAGGTGACAAGAAGGTTTGCAAGAGGGGATTATTTCTCTCTGATATAGCTTTTTTCCTAATCAATAATTGCTTTTCATTTGTGGGTGGCTTATCCTGTATGGTTTTGTTTTTTTCTGAAATCCAAGGTGACTGCATGTAAAGGATAGTGACATCTCTGTCACTTATCCTTGAAGGAGATAGGATAGATTAGTTAGGCAGTCAAGTTGGAATCTGAGCCAGCAAGGAAGAAACAGATTCAGAGTGAAGCTGGAGATGTCAGGCTTTCATCCTGTTCTCAGTAATTCGTGACACGTAAGGAGTCAGTGCTTTTTAGTATAAGCAGCTTTTAGAGCCAGTTTCATAGTTTGACATGAATTTATTTTTCAGTTGCATTGTAGCATAAAATGCAATTGTTTTCAAAGACAATTTTTGGCATATAGAATGCTTGCTTGGTGTTGATTGACAGTCACATTTATTCTACCCTAAAATTGTCTGGGGCTGTTGTGGCAGCTCAGTGGTATAGTGCTTAGCTGGTATTTTTGAGGCCCCAAGTCCAATCCCCAGTACTGCCAAAGCAGAAAAACAAAGAGACAAAACACCAATAAAAGAACTTTATTGTCACAAACCACTTTTAGTTTAGAGCATGTCTGATGAAAAGTTTTAGAGACTTGAATTAATTAGTTGCCCCAGCATTCTTTGTTATCTCACTTTCTCACCTTTTGGGAAACAGGTCTTTTTTCATTAGTGCTACTTATTGCTATATGCTTCTAGGATAAAGGTCTAATTTTTTTTCTCTCAATCCTCAAATCATAGTAAATTGAAAGTATTCTATACTCTCTGGTCTATAAAACTTGCTTTGTCTTAAAATTCTAATGTATTCAACATTATGGTCATTTATGATTGTTTTGTTTTTTACAGGTTAGTGCTTGTTATTAGGTAGCAATTCTTTTTACTTTTTCAGGTTCTGTTTCTGTTACCCCACTTTCTCTCCCTTTGGGAAACAGGAGTTGGGGCCTCTTCTATCAGGTGATGGTAGACAGGTTCAGGGACAAAGCAGAAATTTATCCTGCATTTGAGAGTTAGTTTGTTGAGCATGTGAATAATTAGAAATGAAAGTTTATATATTATCAACTAAGAAGTGATGGTGGTTTAAAACCTTAATCGAAAAATATAGAAGGTTCTGTTATACTTTAGTGTTTTTTTAGATAAGGTTTAGTGTCATAGCAAACACCTACCCCCACCTCTGTATATGTAAAACTTGCTTTTGTGAGATGTTTCCTAGGAAGTCTATTTCTATCCATCTCAGATTGGGGGAAGAGGGCAACTACAGACTAAAGAAACAATTCCACCCAAGTCTACCATGGTTTAATTGGAAGACTTTTAGAAGCTTGAGTGTAAGGGGTTACTTCAGGAGCATGGGCAACATACGGCAACTGTACTTACTACCAGAAAGTAGTTTTCCCCCAGCAATGGTTATTTATGTATTTGTGGGACTTTCTGGTCCTTGTGAATATCCCACTCTTTCTACAAAAGAATGCTAATGAGCCCAGTCTTGTGAAGGTCTTGTGCAGATGATCACATATCTGTTCAGATATCAGGACCACAATGACTATGCTATGATTGGAAGACAGGGTTCTATATCACCTTTGTTACTAATAGTGGTGTATTTGTTGCTTTTGGTAAACATAACATTTGATATCTCATTTTCATGTAAAGTCCATAGAGTATTTATTAGGGTTCACTCTGTGTAGTACATTCCATTGCCTTAGGAAAATGTATAGATACTTGGCTCTGCCATTATTGTAGCATACAACGAATTTTTATTGCTCTGAAAATATTTTCATCCTCTAGTCTGTTGATTTATCTTTCCCTCCCATAAAAACCAAATTTATTATTGTCTGGCTATATTTTTTTTACTTCCTATTGGTTTTTTATGCTAATGGGCATATGAACCCCTGATAACCAGTTTGTCTGCTCAAAATGTCTTCCCCTTTTCAAGCCTGGAAATTCTGTAAAAGTGAAATAGTACGGTATGTTTGTATATGTCTGTGGGTGAAGGAGGAGGGGAGAGAACTACTGTTTGTTGAGATGTTTTCAATTTACATCATTTTCATACAACTCTAGCCTGTACTTAATCTCTTCTGCACTCTTGACTTTTGACTCACAAAGGAAGCATTTACAAAAAGAAAAGGAGAAAGTAGCTTTTTTAGTAACTCTGCCACTACTACGTTCTCATCACAGATTTAAATTAAAAAGTGTCCATGTGTGCATGGTTTCAAACTGCCATTGCTCGTCCTAGGAGAGAAAACATGCAACCCTCCCCCCAACACACATGCAAACACACACACAGTTTCTCTGTGTATCCCTGGTTGTCCTAGAACTTGCTCTGTAGACCAGGCTGGCCTATGCTCATAGAGATTTGCCTGCCTCTGCTGGGATTAAAGGTGTGTGCCACCATTGCCATGCTGAAAACATCTGAAATATGTTTCCCAGCCGAACTAATTTTGCTTAACACAATGATTTCCAGTTCTGTCCATTTTCCTGTAAATATCACTACTTCATTTTTCTTTACAGCTGAATTAACTAACATTGTGTTTATGAACCACATCATCCATTCATCTCTTGATGGGCAGCTAGGCTGGTTCTATCTCTTTGCTACTGTGAATAAATAGTACAGGAATAAATATAGATGTGCAAGTACATCCATGGCAGCAGTTCTCACTCCTTTGTGGGTGGAAGAACCTTTTTACAAGGGTTGCTTAAGACCATAGGAAAACACATACTGACAGAATGATTCAGAATTGTAGCAAAATTAGTGATAAAGTAGCAACAGATAATTTTATGTTTGGGCTTTACTACAACATGAAGTATATTAAAGGGTTGCAGCCTTAGGAACTGCTCTATGATACATTCACTTAGAGCCCTTTGGATATGTATTCAGGAATGGATTTAGTGACTCTCTGGCATCTGCTATATTGGAGGAAATACAGGAAGTACATGTATTTAATAAGTTCTCTTTCTCTTTTTTAAATTGTGTTTTTCTTGAGACAAGTTTTTAGTTAGTCCTGCTGTCTGGAAACTTGCTGTGTAGACCAGGCTAGCCTTGACCTTGACAGCAATCCTCTTGCCTCTGCCTGGCTCACATTCCTCTCTATCATTTTTTGTTTGTTGAAGTTCAATTAGTACACTAACACAGAAAAATAGTTAATGAGCTCTAGAGGCTGATCTAGTCAAACCCTGTATCTGCTGTGTAGTATTTATCCAACTCCTTGAGCATTTGCTTAGTTTCTCTAAGTAAGCCTCAGCTCTTTTCTGTATAAGTGAAACTGTCTGCCTCATGAGGTTGTCCTATAAAATATTATCATTCTGCACAAAACTCAAGTTCTTATTAAACAGTGCTATCATGATACATTGTACTGTCAAATTAAGAGGTTAGAGATACTGCCTCTAATTTGATGTAGATCAATGAGCAAAGTTTCACATAGAAGGTAGTAGTATTTAAATGGATTTTTATAGTATATATTTAATTGCTTCATAATGTTGCAGGGATGGAAAAAAGTTTAAGAGAAGGGGATAGAGGGAGAGAGAATAAATAAAGTAAAGAAATTGGAAGAATGTAAGATGTGTTCTAGAAGTAGAAATGTACTTCAGGAAACCTTCCCCGCCTATACAAATACACACAGAGACATTGTTATTTGTTGTGATTAAATCTGTGTTTCCTTCTTCAGAGAAAGTAGTTGTATTTCAAGTATTGACTTTATAGGTAATGCGTTTTATGACTCAATTTCTCTTGTGTTTAGAAGTATACCTTTCCTCCTGTGTCATTTATTACATGTTTTATTTGAGAGTTGGGGAAATACATTTTAGTTCAGTCAATTTTACACAGCTTCATCAGTATTTTTCAGATTCTTTCGGAGGATGGAATAGGAAATGAATGATTTTGATTAAAAACAGTTCTAACTAAATTAAAGAAAATTAAATACCAATTTTCAAAATGTATGTTGAGAACTTCTTAACTCTTCAATTTTGTGAATCCCTTAGTCACATATAATGTTCTCATTTAGAAAATTGGGGGTAATGAGGATATAATGAAAGTAAATTGCCACATTATTAGATTTTACAATGTACTTAAATGTTTTTCTATGTTTTTAGAAGTCACATAGAATTCAAAAGAAAGTACAATATAGTCCTAGCAAAAATTTTATTATTAAAGAATCACATGCAAAAAAATCCATAGTCAATATTTGATAACTATTGTGGGCTATGTGCCCTGGTTCCCTTACACCTAGGACAAGATGACTTGGAATGCTCCACACTGTTGCCAGAGATCCCTAGCAAGATTGACTTCCACTTGCCAACAGCCATAATCAGCTCCATAAAGCATCCTTTAATGGCCTCCCTTCTTTGCTTCCTGACCTCTTCACTTTCTTACAAATATTTAACTAGGTTAATTGACCAAAGATGCTTACTAACTAGCACTGATACCTTTAGCTAAGTTTGTATTGCTTGGAAAATACAACTCAACATTATTTTAAAAGAAGTAATTCAATAAGAGTTTCAATTTTTTTTTAGATTTATTTATTTTTATTTTATGGGCATTAGTGTTTTGCCTGCATGTGTGTCTACCATGTGTGGGTCTGGTACCCAAGGAGGTCAGAAGAAGGGATTGTATCTCCTGGAACTGTAGTTACAGATGATTTAGGAAAGATTTACTAAAACAGATTTGTATGATTTTTGGTATAATATATATGTGTGCTCAAACATTTGTCCTTTTTACAAATTAAATATGATAAAGTGTGGTGGTAAATGTCATCTAGTACATGGGAAGCTGATGGAGTAGCATTGCATCTAATTCACAAATTTATCTTGAATAAAAAAAAGTCCATATCTCCATAAAACTAAAAGAAACCAAAACAACAAGAAAAACCTAAAGGCTAGTTCATATTTAGAGGTGAGATGAAGATAAAATGAGTAATAAATAATTGTAGTTCTTGTTTTTGAAACTATAAAAAGAATATTCATTAATGGTTAAACCCCTAAATATAATTCAGTAGGTGTTGCTTTGATATATAATTCTTTTTTTTTTAATGGTAAAATTCGTGGTAGACTTGCCTTATGAATTTTTGTTGAATTTTAACCTTTTCTTCCAGTGATACTGAACATAAAATTAAAGCATTTCTTCTTGGGGAATGAGAGGTAGGAGGCACAGAAATCATACGTACTTATGCCAATAGGAAAAAAGAAGATAGCATAATCAAAGCATTTTCTTTCTTCTGAAGAAAAGATGTTTATTTTGAATTCTGCTAGTTTTTTTCTCCCTAGAACAAATTAAATAGAAACCAGAATCTATCGCCAAGTTGATTGGATTCCACGCCATCTGCTTACTCATAACTGTCATTTTGGTGTTTTAAAAATGTATTTTAAATATATTGTAAGACATGATAGGAATTTTAAGAACTTAAAACATTTTGAATACTATCTTTTACATCAACAGAATACTATACACTACATATAAATGTCTTCCTTAAAAGTCTCTTTTTCCTTCCTTTATAGAATGCTGCCTTTTTATATGGTCTTGGTTTGGTCTACTTCCATTACAGTGCATTTCAGTGGTAAGTTAACATAACATACAGATAATTAACTTCAATTGTTTTTAGTAGTTTTAGTTTCTTTGGCTTTTATTTACATTTTTATTTGATTGTATGTGTGTGTTAATATAAAATATGCTATTTTAAGTAAACCTTCAGTTTTCAGTCATCTCTTGAGATGATAATATTCAGAAGTATTGACCCATCTTAGATTATTTAGAAGTCTTTCTTTAAAATTGTTTATGATTTGAGATTCTAGTCAAAAAGGTTTAAATAGGGACTATCTATCTTGGAATTTCTACATTACTTATTGATGATTGACTCCTAGGTTATTTGAACTGTAGAAAGAGTATGATTAAACTCAGATCCCAAGATCTGTAGGAGAAATATCAATGATGGCTAGGTTGTTTGTTTGTTTTTGAGCTTTTCTGACTTCTAGAAAGTGTTGGCAAAACATTCCTGCCTCACATTGCTTAGCATATTTCCACTTTCAGTTAACTTAAGTATCAGATTAAAAGTGTGTTCTTGCTCTTAGAAAATAAGAGTAATAGCACTTAACTTTAGAGTTAATTATGATAGTTGCATGCAAATTTTAATAGATGGTAAAATGTCGGACCCTACTACTGTGACTTTCCACCATTTCTCTTTTATTTACCAGACATGGTAATATGCTCTAATAAATAGAATATAGAAGTTGAGTAGGGAGATTCATATTCTAACTTCAAAAACCATCAAAGTACTCTATAATCATTTGCCTTTTAGAAAAATTTGAAGGTCACATGGAAAATGTATGTTTTCTAAACTATGAAGCCCTATGTGGCTGTTTTCATTTTCAATCAATCAGAAGTGTATCTAATTTTTGTTCTAGTCTCTTCTGTAGATATGTCTGATGCTGAACCTATGTTCTTCCTGCCTAATAAACTACCTGGAGGAAGTCTTTAACATTATAATTAAGCACATGTATAAGTAGTCATTTGTTGTTGTTTTTCTTAAATATTAGACTAGGTATAATCCTTCAGAATAAAACTACTAAAACGCATGAAGTATATTTCATGGCATAATATTTTACATAAAGAATTAGCTTTTATTTTGGAAAATCTAAGATTCAAAATACTCACCTTTAATGTTTATAGTACTAGTGTTAGCTCTTAAAAACCTTTGCAAATAATATAATTGATAGAGGTTTTTTTATTAAACCAATAGAAGGATTTAAATACTACCCAATTTGTTTTCAGTATATTACCTTTTGTTATTTTATTTTACTGTTTCCTGTTATGAAATTACAAATATACACGACATTTTTATTTGGAAACAGGGTCTCAGTAGCTTAGGCTGACCCTAACCAATCACGTTATCTTACTTCATTTCTACCTTCTGAGTACTAGATTTACAGCCGTGAGTACTGGGTTTATGAGGTACTAAGGATCCAACTTAGGGCTTCTTGCATGCTAAGTAAGCACTCTACCATCTAACTACATCCTCATGCCAGTTCCTTTATAACTTTAATAATTCAAAACATTTGATCATTGTTTAATATGCCTTTTAGGCATTGGCTACACTAACATGATCAAGTTAAACAATAGCAGCATTAAGAGTCCATTCAGTAAAAGTTGTTCTTCCCTGAGTTCTACTTGAATCAAACTTTTGTTTTTTAAATAATTAAATATCCAATGAGAGTTTGAGTAAAAGATACTGAGAGACCAATGAAAGTTAACTAAAATAAACTTAGAATTAGATCCATGTGAATGTCAGGAATTTCTGTAGAGTTTCCAAGTAAAGATGATCTTTTCTATATAAATAATGTGGTCGCTGGCTATTACTTTAGAAATGAAAACTGACTCCTCACTAATGTAGTATAAAAGATAGTGCAGATGGGTTGCACACCAAAAGATGGAAAAACAAATTACAAAGTTTTATAAAAGACCTATTTTATGCAATAGACTAGGAATAAGAAGAGTCCCTAATGTTTCCCTCTCTTCCTTTACAACCTTCCTATGTACTCCTTTCTACCTCTCCCAAGAAATCCCAGAAATAGTCAAATTAGTTATTTACATAGAATTTGATTAAACCATATGAAGTATTGTTTGTTTAAATGATGTGGAATAAATTTAGTCTTACCCTTTTATATGAAATTAGACTATTTGCATTTAATATATACAAGTGCTCCTTCCAGTTTTTAAATAACACTTATTTACATCATTTTTTTAAATAAATCTCACATTTAAAAATAGCTTTGCATAAAATGAGTTTTACTGTACTACCAAGCAGAAATGCATGCATGTGTTAAAAAGTTAAGCTTTCTTATTTCTATATTCTTTCAGGGCTATTAAAGCATTTCAGGAGGTGCTTTATGTTGATCCCAGCTTTTGTCGAGCCAAGGAAATTCATTTGCGACTTGGGCTTATGTTCAAAGTGAACACAGACTATGAGTCTAGTTTAAAGGTAGGTTGTGGGGTTTTTCAAGATCCAATGTCCTATTTCTGTGATTGCTATTGCTAAATATTAGAGCATTGAGAAATGTTGAAACTTATATTGGACTTTCAAAGAAAATGTATTTAGATGAAGGAATTATTCATCCGTTATGAACTTGAAGAAAAATTGGGTTTCAAATACAAAGTGGTTTTGATAGAGCCATGTGGTAACTAATCATACCATTAAACTTTCATTTTAAGTTTTGGTAAAGTCTATCAGGAAAGGATATTGGAGAATCTGAGAAATTCTTTGAAGAAGTGATTGGTCACCGTAGAGTTACTTAATGTTGTATTTGTGACCTGGCCATCTAACTTTTTTTTTTTAATTAAATATATGACTATACTATATACATTTATCCACTTCAACCTTCAGGGTATGTCTTACATTTTAATAATAAAAATAGTATTTACAAGGCATTCACACTGTTGGTTTGTGGGTATAAATATAGTAAGGGAAAGATAGTTTTTTATCTGTTAAATATCTTCCTTTTTGTGGACATTCAATATTTCTCTCAATTTTTCACTTTGCACTGAGTTACTTCTACTGTCTTTGTCATTAGTACTAGAATTTTTGTTAAAAATGTAACTTCTTGGCGTGACAAAAATATAGAATCTGAAAAGATTATTATAAGTTCTGGGGACATGCTTGTGGTTTTATGAAGTTAATGACTATAATGGTTGTTTTATTGCATACTATCATGATTCCTAAGATTGGTAAGGGAAGAGAAGGGAGATAAAGAATGATTTCATCACACTGGGGTGTAACTTGAAATGTGAAGTTTTGTTTTTTGTTTTTGTTTTTTCTTACAATGAGTGTTTCTCTCTTTCCACAAGTGTTTCTAATTGTTCTAGATTTTTAAAGTAGAAAATTATACAAACACTGTTTCTTCTCCAACCATTCATGACTTTATAAGGAAAAATTCTGATGAGAGTTATGCACCTAAGAACATTAAGGCAAATAGATTGTAAAAATGTAGACCACAATAAGTGTTGGTAAGTGCGGTAGAGGAATAGATCCCAGCATACCTCCAGTAGTGTGAAGAATATAATATAATACCTGGAATTTACAGTTTTCCTCAGCTTACTGGTATTTTTAAAATATGCTGTGCTATACCATTGGCTTTGAAGTAGAAAATAAATTAGATATGTTACCTTACATGTTTTAAAAGTTCCTCCTGGGTTGCCAGTTTTCATTAGTTATTAAAGTTTCTTACTTTGATTTATGACACAAACAGTTCACGATACTGTTAAAACATCTCTCAAGTTTCAAAAGCGTTGGTAGTGGTTTAACAAACTTTATTTGGGATATTTATTGGGGTGGTAATTAAATGTGTCCCAAATTATAGAATGTAGCTTTGCCTGAGTATTAGTACAATGATACCTTTAGTAATTGTATGGATAAAAATCTGTCTTCAAGAGATTTCCCTTTAATTAGGAGGCATAGTGTTTCAAAGCTAACTGGAAATATTTCTGCTTCCTTTATACTCAACCAAAACAGTCCTGTATAGTCAGGGTTAAGGTAAAGGTTAACTAATCTTGATCATGTTGATCTTACCAAAAATGCTCTAAGGCCAGACTTCTTTTTAGGAAGGACTTTGGTTATTTATTTAAAATGATGAATAGTATCTGATATTTATTCATTTCTATAAACCTGGGTTACTTTTAAGAGCTCTTGATATATTTTTCTTTTTCACAATGTCAAGGTTTTAATTTGATTCTTTTCCCTTGTACTGATACTCAATTTTTGAAGCCTTCTCTAAGTTATATAATTCATTGTCATTTTCATTGTATGGAAAAATTTTTATCTTAACATTTTCTGTCCAAGAGCAGCTATTTTATTATATTACTGTAAGTAATATAATAATAAGTAAGTGGAGTTAGAAATCAGAAGTACTTCCCACTTTGATTGCCTCCAGTTTTTTGACTAGTATTTTACCTCTGGATAAATGGAGAATTTCTATTGCTCTTCTATCGCATCAAACTTTCATAGTACAATATGTTGGAATACATGCTTTTTAGGCTACAGTGTCAGCAGGTAAAATATCTTGCGTTCAGTCTGACAACTTGAGTTGGTTCCTGAGGACCCACATGGTAGAAGGAATGAACAGATTGTTGCAGGTTGTCTTCTGACCTCCACACATGTGCACACACAAATACAAATTAATTTAATTTAAGTACTTTATAGATTAGTTGTTTTCAAGATTAGTTGAGTAAATGGATCCGAAGTTTCATTAAAGATGATTTCCTTTTAGTTCTATGTTGATTTTTTTTTTCTTTTTTTAAGGGGAGGGGAGATACTTTTATAGACATACTGCAAGAAACCAGCGAACTGGGCAGTAACTAGACCACTGTCTACCTTGACTTTTCTAAAAGCTGGTAGTCAAGTGCAATATAAGTGATGGGCTTCCTTTTACATCTTTCATATAGAAAGACCTTGCACAGCAGTGATTTATGTGCCTAATATATACTACTTTCATTTATTAGTATTGCTTGGGGCTGGAGAGATAACTCAGTGGTTAAGACCACTGGACCTAGAAGGACCCAGGTTCAATTCCCAGCAGCCACATGGCAGCTCACAACTATCTGTTAACTACTGTTCCCCGGGGATCCCATACTCTCACTCATGCAGACATACATGCAGGCAAAATACCAATGTACATTCAATTATAAAATATTAGTAATGCTTAATAGGTAATGATTGATATCCATTCATTCAGGAGAATGAATCTGACTTCCTGTTAATTTTTTCAGAAGTATTTTACCTTTTCTTCCATTAGTTTGAAATAGGCCTCATGGCATTCTTAATTGTTTATCAAAGGAGATGTCATCATTAGAACAGTTAAACTCAGTCTTTGATCAAGGTTCAAGCCCCTAAATATACTATTCCTACATAATGGAGGGATGAGGAAATGAATAAAAAGAATATTTTAGTAGCAAGGATACTGTGAATATTCTTTCTGTTACAGATAAGATCTTTAAAACTATTTTTATGTTTGTGGAAGTGTGTGTGTGTGTGTGTGTGTGTGTGTATCAATGTGTGCTTGCTTGGACGGTAAAGGAGAATATCCTCCTCTTAACACTCTCCACTTACCCCCATTGAGGTAGGGTTTTTATCCTGGTCCTAGGACTTACTTACAGCTTCTAGGCTAGGCTAGAAGCTACTAAGCTGCAGCAGTTCTCCTTTCTCTGTCCCATCCACAACCTGAGATATAGGCATTCACAGAATACCCTGCTTGTTTGTTACATCCAAACTCCAGTCTTTATGGTTGTACGGCAAACATTCATAATTACTGAATTATCAGTCCAGCTCCAGATCAGCTCTTCTCTACCTTATTTTCTTGACTTCTTCCTGAAGAGCGGTATAGCTTGTATAATACTTTTTGCATGATAAAAGCATTTATATAAAAATAATTTATTTTCTGATATGTTCCTTTTATCTATATGTGAATTATATTCCAGGACCTCCTGGTTTGTTTTAGTCAGTATTTAATATTTTTATCAAAATATATCCCCAAAACAGATTTGTTCTTTTTCGGTACTATATAACCAGCTCTCACAGCAAGCAAATTTTGTTTTGAAATTTGGTCCTACCACATACCTTGTAACTAATTTTGTGACTAGCAAAATAACTAATTTCTGATTCTTTCTGTGTCTACTGAGGCAGAATAATCATGTCCACCTTACAAAATTGTTATACCAGTGGGTATTTATGTACGTATACATATCATTCTGGATCTTATAGCTATTTTCTTTAGCTATATGGGAGTGTAAGGTAGTATCTCGCTATCTTCATGGCTGATCTAGAACTTATCATCTCCCTGTCTTAGCTCTGCTGCTGGGATTCGACAGAAGTACGGGTCTACTCCAGTTTTAGTTCTCAGTCTACTATGCTTTTGATTTGGGTATCATGGGTTGCTCTCCCCCCCCCACCCCCTGCTTTGTTTTTTTTTTTTGTTGTTGTTGTTTTTGAGATAGGATCTGATATAATATAACCCAGGCTAGGCTTGAACCTAGCAGAAGTTAGTCCTTAACTCTTCCTTTTTTAAATTAAATTTTATCTTATATGTATGGATGGTTTACGTGCACATTTCTCTGTATTAGACTACTTTTTCCTGGTGCCTGAGGAGGTTAGAAGTGGAGTGATCCGATCCCCATGGGACTATGGAAGTTTTTGAGCTGTTAGTGGGTACAGGGAATCGAACCTAGGTTTTCTGAAACCAATACTTATAACCACTAAGCCATGTCTTGAGTCCCTAGCCCAGAATTCTTGGTCTTTCTATCTCAGTCTTCTAAGTCCTTTGATATGTGTGTATTACCATAACTTCATTGGTTCTATATGTGGTTTTGTTTTGTTTGTCTGTTTTATGTTGATTGTTTTTGTCAGTTTAACCATCCTCAGAAATATGAAATCAATGACCTTATTTTTCAATCACATAGAATTTTTTTCCCATTATATTGGCCATTAAATATCTCCTGGGTTTTAGTTGGTGGTGGACACACCATTTCTTAATTCATTTGTAAACTGATTTACTATTACCTGACTGTGACTTTATTTCACGGTGATAAAGCTTTTTATTTGTTCTTTCCTGCATCACATAATACCCTGCTCTAGTTGTATCTAATTGGCATTTTAACTCGGTTGATACACACTCAGTAGGGTGTGATTTTATTTTCTTTTAGTGCTGTTAATGATAATTACAATTAATAAATAGTAATTTATATCTATGTATTTAAAGCAGTATGCTATATGGCTGATTCTCTGAAAGTATACTGATTCTGACAGTCTCTATACTGCTCCACATTTCTACACCCTGCTTATATTATTAAAATTCTTTCTTGATTTTTGAAATTAAAAGAAGAAACATGTTTTCCAGTCAGTCAATACCAGGGCTTCTGTTTAATATAATGAGGATAATGGAGAAATTCTAATGCTTATATATTTAAATATTATTAAAACATATCAAATTAAGAGTTTTTAGATTTGGAGATAGTTGACTTAGTGCTTAGCAGTACTTCCTATCCTTCCAGAGGACCTGAATTTGGGTCCTAGCATCTATGATGGGTGGTTTACAATTACCTGGAAGTCCATTCTCATTCTGTCTAGATCCAATACCCTCTTCTATCCTTAATGGGCACACATGCACACACACAAACACCTGCACACATTCTTAAACTTAAAATAACTCTTACTGCCCAAAAGAACATTGTGGTTGATCATTAGCAGTATGTGTTATTTATCTATTCGGTGCCTATGGGTCAGAGGAAAACTAGTAGTAGTTGGTTCTGTCTTCTTTACTGGGTCCCAGGCAGGGATGTAAATTAGGTTATTGGTTTTTACCCAGTGATCCATCTCACTGGCTCATTTTGAGGTTTTTTTTTTTTTTTAAATCAGAATTTATGGGTTGTTGCTAGTGTCTTTTTATAATTTGATATTTGAAGATAATAATGATTAAAGAGGTTAATATGAAAGGAATAAGATAAGTATACAAAATACAGTTGAAGTTAAATAGATTGAACTCAAATGATACTTTTAAAAAATAAAATTGGTTTTATTTGTTGTTTAAAAACACCTGATCACATTGTTTCTCTGAATGCCTCAGTATATCATTTTTTCCTATATTCAACATCATACTTTTATGCAAAATAGCAATTCACATTCTTTTCACCTTACTGGGAAGTATTCATTTCTGGTTATCTGATTTGATACATAATAATCTTTTAAAACCAAAGTCTTGACACAAAACTCAGGTTAGCTTTCATCTTACTGGCCTAGATCTTCCAGTCCCCCTGTCTCAATGCTAAGTTCTGGGACTTTCAGGTATGAGCCACAATATATAGCTCAACATTTGTGAATTTTATTCTCAGTTTTAAATGGTCATATATTAACACTGAAAAATTAAATGAAGACAAGATATTCACGTCCTTTCTAGAAATCACCTTTGAATTTATAAAATACCTTTTTATTATTGGAGATGCACAGTCAAGCTATTATTAACTCAAGAAAGACTTCCTAGGAATTTGAATATTATCTATTAATTTTATCCATAGTATTAAATTTCAAAATATCCGTGTTTTTTATTAATACTTTAACTTTCATTTTTGTTATTTCTGTTGTCTGGAGACAATGACAATTGCTGTTACTCATTTCATACCTGACGTGTTCTGATTCCTTCTTGAAGTTCATTTCTTACCTTTTCTGACATTTTGAAAATTCTGGATTTAGAGTAGTTTGAGAGAGATTATCTCACGCATGTGATTTACCTTTTGAAAAGGTAATTGGAAAGTTCCATGCCCTCTAGTAATTTAAAAAATATGTGTTGGAGGCTTTAAAACTTAAGGCTTAGTGATTTTTGTCTATAGAGAGATAATAAGGAAAGAAATTCTTCACTAAAGGATCCTACATAGTATTGGTATGCCATAGAATCCATATTTGCTAGTTCTTTGAGTGCTTGTAACAAATAGAGTCAGTGAGAAAGGCCTGTTCATTATATTTTGAAACTTTTTATTTAATGAATTTCATACTCTAGTGTCTTTGTTATCGGTAGCAGTGTCACTAATTCTAGGATGAAGTCTATAAATAAAGTTGTGTTCATTACCACATATTAAGCCTTATGAGAGACATCTTAATACTTGGTTTGTGTGCATGTGTGAGCTGTGTGTGTGTGTGTGTGTGTGTATTTAAGCATATATTAAAAACCATGAGAGCATTGTTCTTGTAAGATATTTTCTACTTTTACTTGCATTGTATATTTCTTGTTTCAGATTAACTAGGCTCTTTACAATATTGTAAGATTTCGCTTGACTTTTTATAGTCAGCAGAAAGACAAATTATGATTGTGGAAACTGGAAACCAATTCTTAAGGTTCAAACCTTAAACCTTAAAACGCTACAACCCTGTTTTCCATTGGATAGAACACCGCTGTACCTTTTGATATGGTGCCATTTCTGATTGCTTTCATTATGTTTTTCCCCTCATTTGTGGAAGGCAATATCCTTTCTTTCCTTGTTGCTTTTTCTACTACTTGTCAATTGTTACTTTACCTGGTGATAGATCAATTGATTTATGTAGCCATTTAATGATAGTTACTTCACTCTACCTGTCAGATTTTGTTTTCATATTTGAGATTTGTCTGAGTTCGATGATATGTTCTCCATATGGAAAATAAAAAAAAAAGTGTCTGAAATACTTTAGTATTTATGAAATATGTTTGAAAACTTCCTAAAGGCTTATATATGTGGCAGTAAGTATGCCCTATACAGGAGAGTTAGAGTAATTACAGGTCTTTTAAGTCAAATTTTCTTTCCTAGATGTTTTAAGAGCACAACTCAGTTGTAATTAAAAAGTGACTATTAGTATTTACTCATGACTTAAATTTGTAGTATTTGGTGTTAAACTGCAGCTTTATGAAGCAGTAAATATATCTAACTTTACCTTTAAAAAATTATGTTTGAAATAACATTTGACAGGCTGGAGAGATTGCTCAGTGGTTAATAACACTTACTGCTCCTTCAGAGGTCCTGAGTTCAATTCCCAGCAACCACGTGGTAGCTCACAAACATCTGTAATGGAATCCAACACCCTCTTCTGGTGCGTCTAAAGACAGCTATAGTGTACCCATACATAAAGTAAATAAATAAATCTTTAAAAAAATATCATTTTGCAGTAAAAATTATGTACATACTCGCTTTATTTTGATATAGCTATAATTTATTCACTCTGAAAATAATTTGAAAATGAGGTTGCCTCATTCTGTAATTTTTGTGTATACACATTGGTCACATACTATGTATAGTTTTTTTGGGGGGTGTGGGGATGTCAACAGAGGGCTTCTTTGTGTAACTTTGGCTGTCCTGTCCTACTTGCTCTATAGACCAGGCTGGTCTTGTATTAAGGGGTTCACCTGCTTCTGTCTCTCAAAGGTGTGGGCTTCCCCCTGCTAGCTATTAAATTTTTAATGAGTCACTTCTACATTTGCAAAATATAATAGCAGTGAATATTGGGAGACTAAATGGAATGTGTAGATGGGGAAAAGCTGTGTAAGAGCAGAAAGACAAATGGGTTCTCAGAGATGAATGGATAGGCAGATACATGACAGTTAATTCAAGGGAGGAAAGGCTTAGTTTGGTTTATAGTTCAAGTTGATAAAAGTTCATCATTGCAAAGAAGAAATAGGGACAGAAACCTGAGATGGTAGAGAGTAGTGATGAGGGACATATATTCGGCCACTTGAGCTTGTGGGGGACATTTAACATCCAAATTACTACAATCAGTTTCATGCCTAAAATAAGTAATGAAGAAAAACAGCAGGTTTTGAATTTGGAAAGTGAACATTCTGTGCATGGAGATAAGTGATGAGTGTATTGAGTTGGAGTTACACAAGGGCAGTCAGGTGGTATAGACCAAAGCCCAGAACCAGAAAACAATAGTTAGATAATTTGAGTATCAGTAATATATAATTTATTTTGTCTTGTTCTGTTAAAGAAACTTTTAAGAGAGATAAGACTGGCATAATTTCAAACAGAGCTCCCTTTTTTTCAGTGAGCATAGTCAGGATCTGGTAGTTATTAAAAGACATTAATATGCCGTAATCTTTCCTTGAGCAGTCACAATAATTCTGTAGTTAAAAAAACTAAGAGGAGCTAAATTTGAGGACTTTATAACAGGATGTTAGTCAGATCAGCTTAATCAAGATGCCCCAGTGTCCTTTTATAACCAGTTTCAGAGATCAGATCCTTTCAGCCTACATTTCTCTTGTTTTAGATCAATTAATTTTTTTTTTTTTTAAAGTTAAAGCTTTAGAAGTCTGTAACAGTGAATCTTCGATTTTTAACATCATCAAGCCCTGTTTTTAAGGGCCGGGAAAATAATAAGTTCTTTAGCCTGAAATATTTCTTTACTAATTTTCATTTTTTTGGTTTGCGTGCATGCCTGCCTGTCTGCCTGTTTGTGTCTGTGTGTGTGTTCCTGCTACAGTCTGTCTCTATTTCCTTAACAAGTTAAAATAAAAAAAAACAAAATGAAAACCTCGTAGCACACCAACTTTAGCATTACATGTAGTGCTAAAGCCATAGTAGAGGACCTGGTATAGAATAAAAAACTGGTAATTTGCTAACATGTAGTTCTTTTTTGTTTTTTCAGGACAGGTTTTTTTTTTTTTTTTTTCTCCCCCTCTCTTTATAGCACTGGTATCCTGGCCTCTGCTCCTGAGTGCTGGGATTAAAGGCATGCAGCACCACCACCTGGCACTAACATATAATTCCTAAGAGACTGTGTCTGTCTTCATTGAACACATATAATAGTTTTGGCTATTTACCCACCATGTTTATATGTTCTGAAATAATGATCTCTAGAGACAAGCACACAATGTAAAATCCCCAGAATAGTGGCATTTAACACTGCTGGTGGTATATCAAAATGATATGCACATTGTTTTTCTGGTTTGAACTCTTGCTTAATCAAAACATCCTGGATTGGGCTTAGAATCCAAATATTGCTCCAAATTAATAATTTATATGTAAATGGGAAAGATCATCACTTATCCATAAAATTTGGACTAGATAGACTCTAAAACTAGAAATGAAGCACATTAAAGAGAAAATTTAAAACTTGTTTTACTTGTAATTATGTGGATATAGACTTTTGGCCTGAAATAGAAATTAAGTTATTTAAAATTATAAACTAATTATTTCATAAGATCTTTCATTTTTTAATGTATGGTTTGAATTTTTTTTTTTTTTTTTGCTGAATTTTCCTCTATCTTTTCTGTTCGGTATTGTAGTTTTTAACTGATGGACCATTGATTTGATTGCTACGTTTAATATTTTTGATAATTATATAAATATATGACCAAAATGACTCATGCCAGGTTTTTCTGCAGAATCTTGGATGCTGATAGCTGATCTTCGTTTCAGTGTTTCAGAAATCAGTAAAACTCAAGACTCTCCTTTTCAAGGCTGCTTTCTTTTTTTCAGTTCTTGCTTTTCTTCCCGAGAGGAAAAGGATGGTTTCTATCAAATATTAATTTATTTTTGCGGGCTTAGAAAATACAGTACAGTCTGAAAGTGTGATTGCTATGCTGCTGTTTCTGTCTAGAGGAAAGCCTGTTTTGCTTTCATACTACTTAGATATCTTAAAATAGACTGTTTTCTATTGCTTTGGTGGCATAACAAAGGGATGTTTGAAGATATACAATCCGTTGAGTAGAGAAAAATACAGAGAATCTTTGAAGTATTAGATGTTGAGGGTTTTTCTTTTATTTTATTCTTTTAATTCAGTCAAGTGTGGCATATAGGTTTTTGCCTTTTTTTTTTTTTTTAAAAAAAAACAAACCATTGTGCCCAAAGTGTATATATGTCCTTAGGTCTTTAGAGGGTTTCAAATAAATATTTAAGTGGATTAAGCATTTAAGATTTTGTGTTTGTAGTTCTGTTATAGTTTAGCCATTTAGAAGTTACTGAAAGCCTTAAAATTTAAGAAAACTATAAATGCAGAGGCTAGCTTGATTTTGCATATATATAGCAGATGTTACAATAGTTAATTCTATTCTCATCAAATAGTAATTTTCTATCTTTCTTTCCTTTTCATATACTGTTGGGTAACTAACAATTTATTCTTATTAGTTGAAGGTTCAAATTCACCAAGTTCAGTTTTATTGCTTCCATGTTGAAATATGATACTTAATACTTAATGAAAGTTATTAGTTCTCTTAGGGCTTACATCTAAAAGTTGACATCATGAGTATCAGTTATTTTTATACGATTTGCTTACAATTTATATGTTGATGTTAACATGAATTTTTTTATGTTTGCTTGTAGTAGGACTGTGTAATATTACTAAACTACTAAGTTTAATATCACCTGAGGAATTAAACAAATTGTATACATACATTCTAAAAGTACTGATTGGTTTTACCCTTCCTGACCATTCTCATAATGAAACTTTTTCTTTCAAAAGTTTTAAGTATCACTTGAAGATAAAAAGTAGCTAGACAGTGCAGTTAGATTTTGACTTAGCATTCTTAAAAAGGATGACACAGTTGGGTGCTTTACTGGAGAACAGGTGACCCTAGGTTTGATCACTAGAGTTGTTTCAAAAAATTAATTTAAAAAGATGCATTGTATTTAAATTGCTTTGTATCACTTCCTCTTTATTTGAATACCTAAAATCTAAAGCTTTTTCATAAATAAAAAGATACATATGATAATTTGATAAGATTGAGTCTTCAAATTCTCTGTTCTTACCTGCTTCAAGTAAATAACCCAATAATAAATATATCTCAAATGAGAGCATTAAATGTACAAAGTAATTCTCATTCATTGGCTAGTAAATTCTATTTGTAGAACGTAGCTTCACTGTTTTGTTAGATCTGACATACCTGAAAAATATTTTAATATCTTTTCATACAAAGCTTAAATTTTTAATGCATTGACTTTCTTTCCTTGTTTGCAGCATTTTCAGTTAGCTTTGGTTGACTGTAATCCCTGCACTTTGTCCAATGCCGAAAGTAAGTACTAAATACCTTTTGATACATGTGTTCAGATCAGTTTGTTACAAATGATAACAATACTTAAAATCATATTAACAGATTCTGTGTAGCTTATTTCTTCTACAGTTATTGAGTATTAACTGTGTTGATATATCTACTTTACACACAGAATTTAGGAGATTAAATAATGTGACTTAACTAGTCTGTCTGAAACAGATATATATTGAAGTAGGCTGATGAACAAGGTTTTTTTTTTTTAAATAGCTTACTAATTGTAAATGACTTATAGGGATTGCAAATAGCATTCAGTAGATATGCAAAGGTTTATGTGGGAGCTCACTGATTGTGCTCTGGTGTTAAAATTATTGAAAATACTTGAACTTTATAATAGTTTCATATATCATATGTAAAGTTTGAGGTGACATTTTACAGTTAAAGATGAATGCTATTGTGAACTGTGTTCTGATTCAGTGGTTTTCCTTATTTTCTTTTACTGTTCAATTTTATTTTCTAGGAATTGATAGCTTGATATATTTATCAGCATGTATGTTTTAGTGTCCATTTAATATACTTTAAAATAACCAATTTGATAATTGAGTTCTTTTTAAATTTTATCTAGATTCTTTTTAAAAACATATTTCTTGAAAAATCAATAAGAGAAACTGACTAACGTGATAATTTCAAGGAATTCAGTAGATTATGTGTCGGGAAGTAACCATTTTGCTATAAATTGCTTGGATATTTTTCTTTTCATTTGTTCTATTTCCTCTACCTTCTTCCTTTTCCTTCCTTTTTAAGGGACAAGTTGAAAGAGAACAGTTAAAAAACATTGTTGTATTAACCTGAATACAAAAATTGAATCATAAAGAGGGTACAGATTCAGCACCCAGCTACTCTGTCATTCTGTCCTCTGACTTATACAGCAGTATAGAAAAATGTTATTGACAAGTAGTTTCATTGTTTTGAAATGCCTAAGGGAAGTTTTAGAATAGTGAAAAGTTGCAGAATTTTTAATATGACACGGCAAACTGCAGTTGTAGTTGTGTGGTAGAGCACTGTGCTCCCGGAAAAGAAGTCGAAGGTAGAGTGAGCCCTGGAAAAAGGTTCTGTAGGAAAACTGTTTCTAGCAGTATTTAAGAAATGTAAGATACTGTTTGTAATTTGAAAAGCAGGATCATGCTGATGTGAGTTTTGTTACAAGATTGCCTCAGGATACAATAGTCTCCTGGAATTAATTTTGCTAATTTTCAAAAAACTTAGTCTCATGTACTTTTGTGGCCATATTAATTTATCTTAAGTGTAAGTTGATGATGATTTTTTTTTTGTTGGCTCTGTTTCAAAGAGGACTCTAAAGAATTTAGCTGTATGGTATTTTCCATACAATTAAAGGTAACATTGGACTTAGTAATTATTGGAATAATGAGATCCTTTTCATTACTCCATAAGATGGCCTAGAAGAAGTTTATAGAGTGGCAGTAGAACACCAAGTAGCTAATATTTTGTTTTGATTTTCCAATTACCATCTCTTATTAGACAACAGTACAGAAAAATGTTATTGGCAAGAAGTTTTAGTATTTTAGAAGACTCCGTCTTTTCTTGCTATATATAATAGTCTGTCTCTTATGTAACAAGGAAGTAATACAAGTGGAATTTTCTATAATAACTGCACTGTAGTAGGTATGGAGGAGTAGGAAAAGGCCCTTAAATATCTTCTGTATAACTTAAAACTTTATTATTTTGGGGATTTTCATATTCTAAAGATGTTTTAATTTTCACTTATCTGATGTTTAACATAGTGTAATATTTTTGATTAATGTTATTTTAAAATTCATTATATGCTTCCTTACCTTATGTGATGTTGTCACCCCGGTGTTCAGCTAGAGAGAATAAGCATGAAGAATCAGTCATAGAAATGAATAAAAAGGTAGTCTTCCAGACCTCGCCCACATTGTCAGAGTCATTATCTCAGAAATCTGCATTGATAAAAAGTCTCTCTGAAAACTTGAGCATAGCTATGGACCTTGTGGGTTTTTTTTTGTTGTTATTGTTTTAAAGAAATGTACACAAGCTATATTTGTGTAATTTTGAGAGGCTCTGAGAGTTTTTATAAAGTTGAAGTACAGAGAACATAAAACAAAAGTTTAAAAGAGGAAAGGGAAGGGAGGAGGGAAGGAGGGAGAGAGACAGAGAGACACACACCAGTCTTTATTCTTGGTTTGCTTTCATACATGGGTGATAGAATATCAGGAAGGAGGTGAAATAAAAGCCAAAATATTCTCTTTATTTTCAACATTTATGTATTCAAGAATTGTTTAGTACTTTTCTTCCAAGTGAATTGACTTATTTGATTTTTGGTTAATGATGAAATCTAACTCTGAAGCACTAAAAGAAAAAGAAATCAGCTACCCATTTCTGTGTTACTACCATGACCATAATAATAACATATTTTTTTTGATAATCAACAATGATTAATATGGTTTATTATCCTATTTGTTCCTCAGTATGGTTGTACATTTTATATTAAAAGGAAGTAAAAGTTATTCTCCTATTACTTAAATTTGTGTAATATAAGCCATGCTTGTATTCTGTAATGTCATTCTTGCCTAATTTGCCCCAAACCTTGCTGTACTATTAGTGACTTGTTTTTGTTTTCTGTCGTTCTTTATAGTTCAGTTTCACATTGCCCACTTATATGAAACCCAGGTAAGTGTTTTTATTTACCCAAGTGAAAAAGAAATATATAGTATCACTTATAACCATGAACTAATGAAATTAAGTGTATTCAGGGAATTTAATATAATTTTGGGAATTGTCACATACATATATACTCATTAAGTTTAGTCACAGTGTTGCTTCATCAGCTTATACAAAAGAAGCTTGAGATAGCCGAGAAGAATCACTTATAACTTGCCTATAAACTTGATTTTTTATTTCTAGTAGTTGCATTTACTATTCCTTTTGTGGTGGTGAATGCTTTATTTTCTTGTAGATGCTTATTATAATATGTTGTTTTTAAATGACTTTTTTATCAGTCACCCTTGTGTGTGTGTGATGTCTGCATGAGTTTTTGTACACATCCTTGTAAGTGTCCTTGGATTTATGGGAAGTTGTGATCTACCTTACATGGGTGCAGAGAATAGAACCACAGTCCTCTTCAAGAGCAATAGAAATAGCCATCTTTTCAAACTTTTATTTATTCTTACTGCTTTAAGAAGAATCTCACAATGTAGTCTAGGTTGCCATCAGCTTACTATCCTTCCACCTTAGCATCCTCAGGCAAGGATTATAGTTGTTTTGTCAACTGCCTATTCTCACTTGTGATTGGTACTGATTTGCCATGTTCACTGAACTCCTATCTCAAGGATGAGCTCCCCTGCATTTTTTTTTTCTTTATTTCTTTCTTATTACTAAACCTTTAATGCAGTTATCATTGTTTTATACATGGTATGAGGCAAAAGCCAACTTCGTGTTTCTTGATATGATGCAAACATTTCCAAGCATATTTATTGTTTTGGGGTGTATAATAATAATGAGATATTTCACAGCATATGGTCAGCATATAAATTTCATTTGATATAGAAAGCTATGATTTAATCTGATTGTATTGGTTGAAATCGTTCCTTGTTTCCATTACCTTAGCTTAACAACCAGTGATCTTAAACTGATTTAGCCAGATCTTTGTAAGCACTCTCTGAATTTTCTGCTCAGTCTTCTAGTATTCTAAGCATTTGAACATTTTTCTCCAAAATATACTATCTCTATACAGCATGATGTATTTTCTATTTCTGTCTTTGGTCTTCATGCTACTTTGTAGCCTCAACCATTTCCATTATGTGTTAGATGTTCAACAATATCGTTTTGGTTCAAGGACATAGATTGAATATGTTAGCCCTTATCCTACTTGAATATTACCTATTTAGCTTTTGCAGACTAAATTAATGTCTTAGGGATTAGTTGAGTTCATGAACAGAAGTTTAGTTAAGAAGTTTAGTACTAATATAATCTCAATGTGCAGTTGTCTAATATTCTCCCTCATAATGTGTTTATATAATATAGTTCCTTAGTTGTTTCCAATGCTGTTTATAAATTTCATTTGATACTTAGAATGAGTCAATAAACTGATTAGACATTACCTTTTATATTGAATTTGTAGATGTCAGATCATAGGGTACGTTAATTACCTGTGGCTTACATAGCCAGTTTTGTATTTCTCTCTACAGTTTTTTGATTTATTTTATTCAGGCAGTTAAATGGTAGTAGTAATAATAATAAAAGCCACTGCAACATATTGTTCTATGGAATGTAATTTAAAGGCAGTGTTTGCACAAGCTTTCTACTTTCTGGCTTTGAAGGTGTTTTAAACATTACTTTTGTGATAATAGCTTTGGGTCATGTTAAAACTTTGTGGACAGTACTATCTATGAGTAAATGGCGGCGAACTTGTTTATCGGGCAAATTATACTCTTGGATGGAGAGTACTCTGCTGTCATTAATATTATTAAGTAAAATTGAGGTGATTTATATTATTAAATGAATTGAGATCATTTTAGCGATTGGGAGTTGGCAAATACTTAAAGGGTCATATTTTAATTATACATTGTTATAGTGGGTGCTATTACTAGCATTACATACAGTGGAAATGCCTATTTGAACCTATCTCGTGTTAAAAAGAAACATCAGTAATAGGATCAGCACTTTCTTACTTTCAGCTATTTTTTTTTATGTGCCAAAGCATAATAAATATTATATAATTCTTAATATTGAAATAGTTTTATATTTGTTTCATTTTTCTCTAAATTTCTTTTTCTGCTCTTTAGAGGAAGTATCATTCTGCAAAAGAAGCTTATGAGCAGCTTTTGCAAACAGAAAACCTTTCTGCACAAGTAAAAGCAACTGTCTTTCAACAATTAGGTATGTAATTGAATGATATCTTATATTTTCTCCTGTATTTTTTTCATAGTTGTTAAAAATTAATCTGAACCCTCTGCTAAGCATTTCTCATCTTAGTCTCTATTCTGTAATTCTTGAATATACATGGTCCTTTTAAATTCTGAAAATTCTTCCTAACCATTGGGTGAGAAGGCATTAGAACTTCCTTTGTACCAGGTTCATTTATAATTCATGTCCAGTGAAATTAACTGATTTTCCTAAAGTCATTTTGTGGTTTATGAGCTTCCTTTCACAGCTTCGTCAGTATTAATCACTAAAATATTTATCTTAAAATTACACAAACTCTAGCACACTGCAGGTTTTATAAGCATGCAGTCCTATTTTAATGTTAAATGCGAGGATATGTAACCATTTAGATTTTTGGATTACTATCTTGAAAAGAGAGCAAAGAAACACTTCAGTATTTGATTTTGTTAACCTGATTATTGAGTCTTTTTCTCCCCTGTATTTTGTATTTTAGTTCTTTGTTTTGTTTTCGGTCTAGGAAAATGAGTTGTCAGTTTTTAACTAACATTGTATATATGTATTTTTATAATAGTTGCTTAATATAATTTTGAAGTTAAAGTTCTATTTATTGTGATGAACTATATATAAATAATGACATTATCTGCTTGGTCATGACCAAGGCAACTTATAAAAAGAAGGGTTTGCTTTGTGATTGTGGCTCTAGAAGGATAAGAATATATCACAACATGACAGTAGGCAGGCATATTGGCAGGAACAACTGAAAGCACCCATCTCCAACCATAAAGAGGAGCCAGAAAGTAGAAGAGGAGCAGCAGATAGATAAGAGCGAAAACATTAACTGATAATGACAGGGAGCTTTGGAAACCTCAAAGCCCACCCAAGAGACATACTTCCTCCAGCAAGGCCATACCTTCTAATTCTACCCAAACAGTATCACAAACTAGGAACCAATATTCAAATACCCTATTAATATAACCACACCTTCATATAAAATTATTGTTTTTACATATTAATTTTCTCTATTAGAATTTTATTTGAATTGTCTGTATTTTTAAGAATTATAAGAGTATCAAAATACTTTTAGTGAACTACAGTATTTGAGTAATGTGAATTTTTATCATTAAATTTAAACATGTTGCTAGTATAGTAAAAAAGTTTCGCTTTTTAACTTGGAAAAACACGTGATGCTTTCAAAGTTATTTACCTCTCAACTAATGCATGAATATAAATGTTTTTAATCTATCTTATTTCTCGTTGCTTTCTATGCATTTTTTTAGCTTCATAGAAGAATATATGAATATACTCCTATCTACCAATCTCATTACCATCTATCTAATATATACATTTTTAGATTGGAATATTATGATTTTATTTTGTCTGATTCATAAATTTACCTGACTTTTGACAGTGGTTTGTTAAATTTCAGAAGATAAAAGTAAACTCATGATTTTGTGTGATTATGTCTGCTTTATAGCAACTTGCTTTCTGTTTCTAGACCGGTTCCTATTAGAGCCCATTTCTTTAGATCCTGGTTTAAAAACAAAAAACAAAAAAACTGATGGGGACAGGGGTCAGTGCACTTGCAGGCACACAGGTGCCATGGCAGACCTGTGGCTATCAGAAAGGCACCTACACCTTTCAGGAGTTCATTATTTTTTCTCCCAGGGATTGAATTTATGTGTTCAGGCTTGCACAACACTTTTGCCTGGTGAGACATGTGCGGCGCGCCCCCCCCCCCTCCCGCGCGCGCACGCGCGCGCGCACACACACACACACACACAAATAATCTTGTTCTTACTAGTAATAGGAAGAGATGGGAAGTGTGGGTTGATTTTTTTTTTTTTGTTTGTTTGTTTGTTTGTTTTGTTTTTAATTTTGCTAAAACATGGTAACTGATTTCCTTTACGATATCTTTGGGTACATACCAAATGTCAAAAAACAAGTGTCTTGATGTAGACTATGTACAAAGAATAAAATGTATAAAACACATTTTATATATTGGAGAGATTTGTAATTGAAATGTGATCTATTGGCAAACTTAACCAAATAGATCTTATCCATTTCAACGATTTAGAATACAATATTCCATGATTTTTTTTTTTTTTGCTTGATTAACCACTTAGTTTATTTTTCCAATTTTGCACTTACATGTATATGGTTATTTTGATTGCATTTATGTTGGTGTGCCAAGAGCATTTCTTCTGCTCTCCAAGGCCAGAAGAGTTGCCTTTAATACCAGCATTTATTACCAGCAGTAGCAGACATCTCTCGAGTTTAAGGTCATTCTAGTTTAGGCCACCCACGTCTCCTCAAACCAAAAAATTAAAAAAAGCAGTAAGCATTGGATCTCTTGGAATTGGACATACAGAAGATTGTAACCCACTATGTGGTACTGGGAATTGAAGCTAGGTTTTCTCAAAACCAAACAAACCCACAGCCCAGTTTTCTTAACTGATGAGCCATATCCATATTCATATTCTTAGAAAACTTTATTACTCTTAACATTTGAATCATTCTTAATTTTACTTTTCAAAGTTCGGTATTTTATAATTCTTTCTAGTCTCTACTTTACATGAATTATGTTTACTAAGGATTGTGTGTGTATGTTAACTGAACTATCATTAGTTATTCATTGGAAACAAATATTGGGTTAATAGAATGTCTTGGAAATTCTTTGGACTTATGTATTATGTGGAATAGTATGTATGATGTTTCTATGTGCTTTGTATAAGAAAATGACTGCTAATAGCCAATACTGCCTTGTTAAATTTAGATCAATTATATGTACATTTAAAGTGGATATGTTTGATTAATGGTAGATTTTTGACGTTACCTGGTATTTGTAATCTACTACGTGTTAAGTAATTGTTTTTAAACACTTAATTTTTCTGAAACATTGTTCATCTATTTGGCATTACCTTCCTATGAGAAAAACTTTGTTATAAGAATTAGTAATTCTAAAATACCAAAATGTATATTTCAAATACATTAATAATGCATTAATGAGA
This sequence comes from Tokudaia tokunoshimensis, assembly GCA_036184795.1. Lineage (NCBI taxonomy): Eukaryota > Metazoa > Chordata > Mammalia > Rodentia > Muridae > Tokudaia > Tokudaia tokunoshimensis. The sequence goes on along the minus strand of BTHU01000023.1, from coordinate 3,437,080 downwards.
ATGGTTATTTTTATTAAATTTTTGCTTTATGATTTTAAAAATAGTACAATTATATAATGCATGTTAATGTTTTAAAGGTTGGATGCATCACACTGTAGAACTCCTGGGAGATAAGGCTACCAAGGAAAGTTATGCTATTCAGTATCTTCAGAAGTCCTTGGAAGCAGATCCAAATTCTGGCCAGTCCTGGTATTTCCTTGGAAGGTGAGACTTAACCAGATAATTATACTCTGTTATTTATAGTTATAATAGCTAGGAGATTTTAGTTTCAACCTCATGTCAATTTATATTTGTACTTTGAATAGTATATTTTTTCTTAATAGATTATAATAAAGATTCCTGAAAGGCAAATGGTAAAAGTAAGCTTTTAAGTACAGTAGATTTCTCATAGCATAACCTTGCCTTAAGAGAACATTTTCTGGTTTCATTAACTTGAATTGCTATTAGTTTCTTTAAGAGATCCTATCAGATATTACTTTTTTTAGTGAATTACTTATGTGCTTTGCCTCATGTAATTTCTAGCATTTGATTAGTAGTAGACCTCAAGTCACACTTAAACTTGTAATGTTTTACTTTTTAAGAAAGTGAGTAAGTTATTGTTGAACTGTCTGGAAAGAGACTGTGTCAGAATTTGCTCTATATATGTATTTGATAAATTGTCCTAATCCATTTTGCCTTTCACCATATTGTGGAAAATTCAGTGTACTAGGCACCAAAAGCCTCAAATTTAAATAAGGGCTTAGTTAGATTTTGTAGAATTGTGGATCTCTCTCTCTCTCTCTCTCTCTCTCTCTCTCTCTCTCTCTCTCTCTCTCTCTCTCTTTCTCACACACACACACACACACACTTGAGGCTTCATTTTTCTCTTCAACTTCTTCCTCGTTTTTACTTCGAAAATTTCCTTACAGGGTGTTTTGATCATATTTACCCTTCCCTCAACTCCTTAGGACCCCCCCCCCCCCCCACTTACCCCATCATCCCCAATTCTGCTGCTTTTACACTCTTCACAAACACCTTCCCCTCAGTGATTCCTGAGCCCTGAAAAGAGCAGGTGTAGCATAAATGCCCCATTTAGAATTAGCTATTTTCATTCTCTTAGACTCTGTGCTTTGACTTCTTGAGGGTCTCTGTTAATCATCATCTACTGTGAATAGAAGCTTCTCTAATGAAGGTTAAAAGGTGAGAAATCTATTGTTATGACAGTAAGCCATTAAGAATCAGTTTAATATTGTGTCCATTTAGCAGAGTCATAGTAACAAGTTCTTTCCCAGGACTTAACAGCCTGTCTAGTCACAGGTTCTTGACTGCAGTAATGGTGCTGGTTATGAGTTCCATGCTGTAGAGTAGGCATTAAATATAATTAGAAAGTGGTTGGTTATTCCCAATATGTTCGTGCCACTGTGGCCACATCTCGCCAGACCAGTTGCTATTCTAGCTTGCATGGTTCACAGCTGGGTGAGGTTGAATTGCTTTTCTCCTCCAGTAGCATGATGGCATCTTCCAGCTTCTAGCTCAGTACCAGCTTGTTATCTCCTATGTTTTATGATTCCAGTATGTGATATCTTTTTTTTTTTTTAATAAGGGATTGCACTAAAATTAATGCTTCTTGGGAGACAAGAGAAACTGTTCAGAATGCTACTGGCTGGCACCTCATGGGTAGAGATTAGTGATTCTGCTAAAAAATACAAAATAAAAAAAGAGTCTTTGAAAGTACAGGACAGCCAGCCCTTTATAACAATTGCTTGGCTGGAAAATAGATGATCTGTTATATACATTCCTGCTTCAAAGCTTCTGTTTTTGGTTTTTGTTTTTTTTTTAAATTTCCCTCGAAATCTCGTTTTATAAAATTTGTTTATAATTAACCATATCTAGAATTACTGTTTCTAAATTCAGTGATTTTTTTTTTAACTTTCCTGACTTCTCAAACAAGGAATAATTATCACAATTTAACTTGCTTTATGGTTGAAGATGATCATTTCAGACAGTAATTATTATTCTTTATCTGTCAAAGTATTATAGGTGTGTTTTAAACTTTTTCGTTGCTTTCTTATTGTCACTACCATCTAATCCTTATGAATAGAAAATATTTTAAAGTTTGTTTTCCTGTCTTTGTCCTTTGCTTTTGTTCCAATTTGATCTTATTTACTGACTTCTTGTCACAAATTCTTTTTCTGTATAACAGTTTTTGCAGGTAGTGTTTGAAACTCGCTTCTCTATTTTGTCAGTAAAATTATCTGATTATCTGATTCTGTCTAATCTGTCTTAGGCCTGTTTTTTACTGCTCTCTAATAGATGTGCTGTGTTCTTTCAGCTTTTCTTCATATAGATACATTTCAAAGGTAGATTTCTATACAGCTATTTTAAATTTAAATATTTTCCTAATAACCTTACTTCTAATTCATCATATCCTCCAAATCAGCTTTATAAAATCATCCCTCTTTTGGAGAGAGGTGATCCTAGCCTAATATATTGTAGCCAAATACTTTACTACTGCTGCTAAGCTACATTCTTGTGCTTTTATCATAGTCATTCCCATTGTTATAGAAACAGATTTCAAAGTTTTGGGTTTGGCGTGTAGTTTTAATGTATTTATCACACACGCATGTATATATTTTAGACGTACATTAGGGTTTGTCCATACTGTCCAAATATATTTGAGTATTTCCCCTCATTTTTTGTGTCAGTATACTTGTAAATTATATAAATCAGTAAAATTTCAAAGACTAACTGTGGTTAAAAATAGTTTCTGAACAAATAAAGACTTCCAGATTTACTTTTTTGTTGTTGTTGGTTACTCTAAGCCATCGATCTCTCAACGTAAACAAATATGAGTTTATTGGAAAGCTCTCCTTACCTCATTTTTTCCTAATTCTGAGTGAATTTTTAGTCTCTTCTTAAACTGTCTGCTAGCCATTTGATATGGCACTGTGATATTTACAGTATCTTCAGTCCTCATGTCTATTGAAAAGTCCTTAGGTGTGGTAGAGTATGCTTTTAATTTTAACACTCAGGACACAGGGGCAGGACCTCTGAGTTCTAGGCCAGCCAGGGCTACAAAGTAAGACCCTGGTTTGGGGGTACAAAAGACAAAGGAAAATAATTAACTTATAAGCTCCTTCCAGACAAAACTTATGGTCCTGTTTTCTTTTCCTTTTAACACCAAACATATGATTTCTGTCTTTCTAATTTCAGTCATGTTTTGTATTAGGTACATACTCTTTAAGAAAATGGCAGGCATTAAAACCTGAATTGCATATTACTGTCTTTACTAGTCATAAAATAATATATATTATATATTGTTTGTGATGCTCAGAGACAAACCATTACATTAGCGTCTTTCTAAATTAAATAATGCTTGTCCTTTGCTGTTATTTAAGAAAAGAAAATTCATTAGGTCTTACTAAAAACATATTATTTTGGGTTTTTGATCTCTATATTCTATGAAAAACTAGAGGTCAAGATGTAAAAGCAGAACATGGAGGATCTTTTTTGTCCTATTCTTAGTATTATAATATCGAAGTGAAATGGCCTATACTTATTTTAATAGACTTTATCAGTGTAGTATACTTTAGCATCTCTAAGAAAGACTATAATACAGTTTGGATTTGCTACTTATCCTGTGTATTCTAATTTCCTTGCGCATATGCACAAATGTGCTTAAATATATTAACATACATTTTAAAAAATTTGCTTTGATACATAATCCTTTTTTAGCAAATGTAATTTGTTTTGGTATTGATGGAATGTTCTTACCCTCCCCCTTCCCTCTCCCTCTCAGGTGCTATTCAAGTATTGGGAAAGTTCAGGATGCCTTTATATCTTACAGGCAATCTATTGATAAATCAGAAGCAAGTGCAGATACATGGTGTTCAATAGGGTAAGACTGTCTAAAATTAATGATATTGGTGTGCCAAGATGACTGCATCACATATAACATACATTGTAATGAAAATCATGCAATGAAACTAACCAGTCCTTAGTTGACTTACTTTTTCTTAATTTCTCCTTTCAGTGTGCTCTATCAACAGCAAAATCAGCCTATGGATGCTTTGCAAGCTTATATTTGTGCTGTACAATTGGACCATGGCCATGCTGCAGCCTGGATGGATCTGGGCACTCTCTATGAATCCTGCAACCAGCCTCAGGATGCTATTAAATGCTATTTAAATGCAACTAGAAGCAAAAATTGTAGTAATACCTCTGGACTTGCAGCACGAATTAAGTATTTACAGGTAAAAAATTTAAATACCAATCTTTTAAAAGCCACATATTTCCCTAGAACACTCAGACAGGAATAGGGTGGCTGGGAAATTTGTATAGTTATCTCTGGATGTCTATAATATGTTTCTATATTTTATAAATATACCGTAGCTTGTAGTAGTATTATTTTACTTTTTATTTTAAGTGAGATAAGCAATCGTGTTTAAAATGCTCTTTTGCACATTGATGCACATTAATTTGCATAAGTTTTTTTCAGTGTACTGTCTACATGTTTTAAGTTGTCATACCATTTTAAGGAAAAGAACACAAACACTGTCTTTCACTCTTGCTTGAAGTTTCATGAAAATACAGCTAATGAGAACCCTGGAAACAGCTTAGCTATGTTTTGATTCTCACAAAGGTTTATATTCTGGTTACCCTCTTATATTTATCTTTCTAAAGCCCCAAATTTAGAATCTATTTTCTTTTAAAAACAATAAGCTATATCCTTTAGGAAGATTTAGTGGACTTGCTCTTACTCAAGTAGGCTTGTGTTAAATTTGCTTTTTACATAATTTTTCCTAGGCTCAGTTGTGTAACCTTCCACAAGGTAGTCTACAGAATAAAACTAAATTACTTCCTAGTATTGAGGAGGCATGGAGCCTACCAATCCCCGCAGAGCTTACCTCCAGGCAGGGTGCCATGAACACAGCACAGCAGGTGAGAAGTTGGGTTATGTTCTGCAGGTGCCCAGCTTTAAGGGTTCTTTTCAATATGTAGTAGTCAAGCTTATTTTAAGTAAGCATAGAAGGCTTAATTAATAATAGCCTTTTTATTTAAGTGCTAAGGGAATCTAGATCAAAATGAAATTCCCTCTGATATGGGAATAAATTTGGGGTACCAACTTAGAACCTTTGTGCATTTTCATGTTTTTGCAACATTTCTTAAAATAATGCTGCAGTAGTTTATTTAGTTTTTTTAAAGAAGATTTTCAAAGGAAGGTACACATTCCTCCATTGATGATGAGTCATTGATTTTTGACTTTCAATACGCAATCAGAGATGTCCACATGACTTTGAAAATGAAAAGTATACAGCTTGTAAGTTTTATAATTTGAAGGAATGAATTAAGAATACATAGCACCATATTTTTGTCTTCCTTCTGTGATTCTTAGGCATGTAAACCTCATCATCCAAATACTGAACCTGTATTAGGCCTCAGTCAAACACCAATTTCACAGCAGTCCTTGCCACTACACATGATTCCTCCTAGCCAAGTAGATGACCTGTCCAGTCCTGCCAAGAGGAAAAGAACATCTAGTCCAACAAAGGTATATGTCCTAGAGAAATAGAAATTCCCAGTCAAAAACGAAGCTCCAACTGCCTTGTAATTGTGCAGTTTGAACATTTCCTGTCCTTTACTTTAAATCTGTGGACATCAGAAGAGTAAAAGGTTTGAGTTTTCCCATCCCAAATATTAAATAAAGTAGAAATAACTTTGCATTCATCAAATCATTTTATTCATTTCCCTGCCGTTAAGGTATCAGCACACTTTTCATCATCACTTTTTACCAACATTAAAATATATTTAATATTCAATCTAGTAGACAGTGTGGTTTATAGGCTAGCAGTCTGGGCCATAGTTTAGGGGTGGGCTTTTTTGGGGTGGCTTATTACAGAATCAATATTTTAAAAATTATGAATATTAAGTTTAATGTGCATGTAAAATTTTAAAGACAGTAATAATAAAATTTATATGTAATTACTCCAATTCATAGTCATTTAGCCTTCATTAGTCATTAATTAATGTTAATTCTTTTGTCTTAACCAAATATTCTTTAATGTTTCTTTTTATCAATTTTCCTCAGAATACTTCTGATAATTGGAGTGGTGGCAATGCTGCGCCACATCCTCCAGGACAGCAACAAACTCATTCATGGTGTTTGACACCACAGAAATTACAGGTATGTAAGATAAATTTTAAGAAAAATTAAACTTAAATGGAAAGAAACTTGGTATATGATGTGTGTACATTATAATGAATATAATTCAATCTTTTACCCCACTTGTTTCTCCTTTGACTTTGGAACAAAATATGCATGTAAATGCATAAAGTATGAATATAGATTATATAGGATAAAGCCTAGTTTTTTGGCATTACTTGTTTCTTATCTGTCTTTTCCGAGTTGTGTCATATATGTACAAGTTATTTCACTTAACTGTAGCCATTCATGATCCAGAAATATTACATGAAAAACTTCAGACAAAAAAAAAACACAATAACTTCTAAATTATAAGGTTCTGCTGGCATAATGAAATCCCATTCTATCCCACCAGAGACATCAATCATATCATTGTTCAGTGTATTCAGGCTGTTATATCCTAATTGACCCTTAATCACTTAGTAGCCATCTCATTGTCAAAACAACTGTTTCAGTATCATGATTCTTACATTAATAATAACCCCAAACCACAAAAATAATGATTCTAACAATTGTAGTATATCAAAGAGAAGCCACACAGTGTTTCCTCTTAAGTGAACATGTAAAAAGATCTTTTAAAAATACACAAAGTGTCATATGCTAAGTTTGCTAAGATCTGTGGTAAGGATTACTCTCTTACCTCAAGTTGTAAATAAAGAGAATTTTATACTAGTTTTACTGTCACACCTAATATTGTACTGGCTATGGCTTCAGTATGTAGTGGTGTTAGGACTGGAAAGGTATTAAATTGTAGGTATAACTCTTCTGGATTTTGAAAATCTCTAGGGGATCTTAAAAGATGCCTCCTTTACATAAGGGGGTGTACTGTAAACAATGTTTTTTACAAACCTTTTCATGTCAGTATATACTACTTGTTATATGAAAAAATGATATTTCTTTATGTAGATACTATAGCTAGCTTAAACTTGCTTAAGTTGATCACTAGTTTTAGACAGTTTCTTCAGCCTTTTCCTGTTCTAATCAATGTCTTTTAAACTTAAAGAGCTTTCTTACATAAACACCAAAAATTACTGTATTAGTAAAACTTCATGCCCATCTCTCTAAAGATTACATTAAAATAAACTATGTTCAGATGAATGCTTAGTGTTTTTACTTTAATTTCTTAAACTATAAAAAGACTTATAGATTGAATTATTGTTGATCAGCAGTGTTTAACCTTAATAATGGTTTTGAGTTTTTCTAATTATTCAGACGAAGACTTGTTAGCTTCTTTCTAGATCTGTCTTTAATTATATTCTCCCTTTCCCCCCCAGCACTTGGAACAGCTCCGAGCAAATAGAAATAATTTAAATCCAGCACAGAAACTAATGCTGGAACAGCTGGAAAGTCAGTTTGTCTTAATGCAGCAACAGCAAGTGTGTATAATATTTTCCCTCTAAAATTTGATTGAATTTTGTGTACTTTTTTTTTTCATGGTAGAATTCACCCATACTCATGTCTACTTATATTTGGTAGAACTTTGTGATCTATACTTTTTAAAATAATACGATTTTTTTTTTAAAAAAAGCACAGCTATTTAACTTTAAATACCATTTTGTCATTTAATTCCATGGTATTTCATATATATATTCTTTAGTACTGAGTAATTCTATACTAAACCTAAGTTAGGTTTTATACTCATCTTTAGAGGATTTTTTTATGTTATAAATTTTTCTGGTTTTATTAATTTTGTTTATTTTTATTTATTGTTGGGTGGGGCACTTAAGGTTGAACACATGGCCTTATTCATGTTATAGGAGCCTGCAACCACTAAGCTCTAATTTCTCTCTCTCCCCTTGACCTCCCCCCCTCCCTCTCTCTGTACCTCTCCCTTCCATGCTCCCTTCCTTCCTACCTTCACTCCCTCCTTCATACACAAAAGGTCTCACTAAGTTCCCTGAGTTGACCTTGGAACTTGGGATCCTTTTGTCTTGGCTTCCTAAGTAGTTGGAATTGCAGTCTGTCACTCCTAAACCTACCTTAGAATTACGAATTTGAAGTTCCTTAGAGAACTATGAATTCCAGAATTTTTCATACATTTCAGCTGCTTTTTTTTCTTTTGGTAATTATTAACTAGATGTTTCCTTAACGTGAAACTTATTTCTGCTTTTCCTAGGTAGCTTGCCATATGGATAAATAGTTTCTTGTTTTTGAAGTTGTTGATTTTTAACCTAGAGAAATAAAATGGTAGCATCAGATCAGAGATCCATGATTATTCATCTTTATATGCTGATATGCTGATTTTCTCCTCTGTGGACTACACACATTGCATTTATTTGCTTTTCATTTGTTCCCCGCAGATGAGACAAACAGGAGTTGCACAGGTACGGCCTACTGGAATTCCTAATGGGCCAACAGTTGACTCATCACTGCCTACAAACTCAGTTTCTGGCCAGCAGCCACAGCTTCCTCTGACCAGAATGCCTAGTGTCTCTCAGCCTGGAGTCCACCCTGCCTGTCCTAGGCAGGCTTTGGCCAATGGACCGTTTTCTGCAGGCCATGTTCCCTGTAGCACATCAAGAACACTGGGAACTACAGACACTATTCTGATAGGCAATAATCATGTAACAGGAAGTGGAAGTAATGGAAACGTGCCTTACCTGCAGCGAAACGCACCCACTCTACCTCATAACCGCACAAACCTGACCAGCAGCACAGAGGAGCCGTGGAAAAACCAACTATCTAACTCCACTCAGGTAATAAGACTAGCTGCTTAGGTTGACTCCTCACATAATAGTTTGTGTTTATTTTGTTTGTGCATGGTACCTATTTGAGGAACTGTTTTTATATGACTCATATAGTCTTACAGTGTTGTTGCTATGTTTCAATTCAGTATACATGTATATATTTTCTGTCCTTGATAATATTTCCACAGATAGACAATCTGGAAGATTTTCCAGTGAAAAAAAATTAAACCGTGTAACCCCCAAGACAACTTCTAATTTATGTTGGCCTCAGAAGCAAAATGCCTGTTTTCATAGCAGTAGTAGATAGTGGTCAACATCTGGGTATAGACAGAATGACAAAATGGAGAATGAGAGTAAAGAACCCCATATTAAGCTGTCTTGAAAAGCTAAAACAGTAATTGGGTAAGATCACAAAAGGGTGGGAGCAGATTGGGAAAAGAATTCAAAATTGAATCACATCGTCCTTTAGTCCAATTTTGCCAACCAGGAATTTAAAGATCTGTAAAGGCTAGAATAAAGGATTAAGCTATGAGATATTGGGTATTGATGAGATATAAACCATGTCTTATCTTTCAAGAAGGATATATCAAAGTTATATCAAATAGTGCTGTTAGATCTGTGTCTTAAGTCACAGAAGAAACACTGTGACCATACAGTTTTTATAGAAGAAAGCATTTCATTTAGGCTTGCTTAGTTTCAGAGTTTTAGTTCATTATTGTCATGGCAGGGAGCATGGCAGCACACGGGCAGACAATGGTCCTAAGAAGAGTTCTACAGATTCACAGGCAGCAGAAAGAGTGAGACTCTGGGCTTGGAGTAAGCTTTGAAACCTCATAGCCCACAGCTCCTAATTCTTTCAAACAGTGCCATGCATTTAAATCTCTGAGGCTACAGAAGCCATTCTTATCCAAAGCACCACAATTCAGTAAGGTGACCTAGAAATTGATCATCCAAGGTGACATTTCTGGGGTACAGAAACTAGTGAATGCAAGCAAAATTGACACCACAAGCTGTGGTGTCCATTTCTTCCCTTTCCCTCCTCCTTTCTAGTAGCATGGACCTAAGGGTTGTGTTTCTTTGTTGCAGTTTTAAAGGGTGGGAGAAAAATAAACAAATATTGTGTCACACCAAATGTGGTGCCAAGTCCAAATATTTGCTGTTTGACTTCATACAGGGATGATTGGGAAACGTTTGAATAGGATTAGTTTCACTGGATTATTAAAGGTTGAAGCCTAATTGTGTAATTGGCTTCAAGATGAAAGGATAAATAAACTGGAGGTATCAAGTATAGACTCTAGCCATGGGACATCTGCAGTCATGTAGGTTGTAAACATAAGGGATAGAATAGCTAAAGGAGTAGTAGTATTAAGAGTTTGGTTTTATTCTTAAATAAAAATGAGAAAATATAAGCCGATGGGAAACATTTAGTAGAGAGATTGATAAAATAGTGGAAAGAATTGTTAGATGAGATGATGTGTGTTGGGAATTCAGTATCTTTAAACATTAAAAGATTGCTAAAAGGATAACATGAGACATTTGGTAAGATGCCTATTAAGGTTCTAAAGTATAATTGACAGTTAAATAAGTGAAAGCATTGTTATGATTGTAAAGAATAGTTCTCTTATTTTTCTTCCCTTCTGAATTTCAGACTTGCTTAATTGCTGAAATTTCCAAAAGTACTTAATCCTATTTTAGAAATCTGGTAACAATAAAACAAAAAATCTTAGCTCATCCTAACCTGGCATTCAGGGAAGGGATTCAAGTTCAGGGTATTCATGACTATGACGTAGCCAGACTCGGTCTCAGGGAAACAAATACTTTACCCCACCACAATGACTTTGCAGGACACAGGCTTCTGTACAGGGCTAAATGGCAGGGAACTTTAGTTCCTCATGGCTAGTGCCTAGGAGCCTTACAGTATAGTTGTAATGAAGTAAGAAAATTGACTAAAAATTAAACTAATTCCAGGTCAAAATTTTCCCTCATGAGGTTGCTTTATAATACTGCAGCAGGAAAGCCCCTAATAGTCATCTAATTTTTATTCTTTAACTTATTACCAAGTTAAATCTCTTTTTTGCAAAAAAAAAGCTTTCAATTCTGTTATTAAAGTCATTCCCAACTCACAGTATAGTTCTAATTTCTTTGTCCAGGTATTGGGAATATAAGATGAAATATACTAATCTGTAGTTAAAATTGTATGAATCTCACACAGTTTTTTTATGTAAAATTATAACAAGTTGTAAACTATCAAATTAGCTCCCAATTCCAGTGTTCAATATGGCTGAAAAATTTGCATTCTTATTTAATTATTTCATCAGTAAAATTAAATGAAAATTGTGATTCCGGGTGGCAATTTTCAGATAAAAATTATTCATCTTAGTTCCATTTGTTTTATTTTTATTCTACTAGATGTATTAAATGACCTTCCTCTGGACTTAAAACTTTCTTTACCTGTAGTATACTATGTATCCTGGCATGTATTTTTCTAAGTGTTTATACTCAATTGATTAAAAAATGCAGCTTTTTGTAAGTCATTGGTATAGACTTAGAATATATATTTCTATACACATATTAAAAATATATGGGCTTGACTGAGGAAACTTTTTAGTAGAGTCTTACCTATTTTAGAAGCTTTGCTCTAGAGGATAGGTGCTTTTGCAGTAATTGAATTAGGGATGAACATATTTACTCTTACATTTAAAGATAAAATGAATGTACTTTCTATTTTAATCTCTTAATAGATCACAGATGTATTATTTGGTTACCATATTCATAGCTTAAGTATTAATGATATATGTCTGTCCATATTTGAATTTAGAAATGAAAATCCCTATTTTAAAACAGAGTTCTCCATGCTTTCTGTAAACTAATGTATGCCATACTAATTAGGGAAATTCTTTTAGCTAACTGTAAGTATTTTTTAATAAAATTAGGAATTGGGTCAAATTGTAAAGATATTTATTTCAGATGACTTTTACATTTAATATTTAAAATTTTGTGTATGCTCTCAGTTTAACATAAGATTTAAACCATCCTGTTTTCTTTTTAGGGGCTTCACAAAGGTCAGAGTTCACATTTGGCAGGTCCTAATGATGAACGACCTCTCTCTTCCACTGGGCCTTCCCAGCATCTCCAGGCAGCTGGCTCTGGTATTCAGAATCAGAATGGACATCCCACCCTGCCTAGCAATTCAGTAACACAGGGGGTTGCTCTCAATCACCTCTCCTCTCACACTCCTACCTCAGGTGGACAACAAGGCATTACCTTAACCAAAGAGAGCAAGCCTTCAGGAAACACATTGACGGTGCCTGAAACAAACAGGCAAACTGGAGAGACACCTAACAGCACTGCCAGTGTTGAGGGACTTCCTAATCATGTCCATCAGGTGATGGCAGATGCTGTTTGCAGTCCTAGCCATGGAGATTCTAAATCACCAGGTTTACTAAGTTCAGACAATCCTCAGCTCTCTGCCTTGTTGATGGGAAAAGCTAATAACAATGTGGGTCCTGGAACCTGTGACAAAGTCAATAACATCCACCCAACTGTCCATACAAAGACTGATAATTCTGTTGCCTCTTCACCATCTTCAGCCATTTCCACAGCAACACCTTCTCCTAAGTCCACTGAGCAGACAACCACAAACAGTGTTACCAGCCTTAACAGCCCTCACAGTGGGCTGCACACGATTAATGGAGAAGGAATGGAAGAATCTCGGAGCCCCATTAAAACAGATCTGCTTCTAGTTAGCCACAGACCTAGTCCTCAGATCATACCATCGATGTCTGTGTCCATATATCCCAGCTCAGCAGAAGTTCTGAAAGCTTGCAGGTTAGTGTGGAAAAGTTAATCACAAAGTGACAATTTGCCTGATCAAGATCTGGGAAATAAAAGATAGTGTAATCCGTCATCCAAAGTAATAGTTTGAACAGAGCTTGGTAATGCTTGAATGTTATGCTTGTACTTACTAATGATTGTTAGACTTCTGTAAGTTGCTTAATCTAAGAGGGTGTGTCTGAACGTGCTGTTGCTGCCCTCTACTGGTTACTACAGTTGTGGGCTTCAGTGTGAATGACTGCCCTGGGGATGGAAATGAGACTCAGTTAAATCAATCACGTTTGGCTAAAAAACAAGGCCTAGAAAAGCCTATTGTTTGCTTGATTTTGAACAAAGTCGGTTAAATGTTAGATTAGGGATAGACTTCAGCAATTGCCCAGGTAAGTCTCTGTTTACAATTCATTTGATTGCAGAAGAGGTATAAAGAGATAGGAAAAGTAAGGGACAATGGAGAGATAAAACTGATTGCTAGCTTTTCATAAAAGGAAAAGCATATTCGTTTTAGCTTTTGAAGGATAAATCCTCAAACATCTAGAGGGATAATAAGTCTCCTGTTTAAAACAAAAAAGTCATCATCAAAAGATCAATCTGATTAGATTGCATCATCTTTCGATAATATTTGAAGGATATAGATTAATGGTCTTTTCTTTGTGCATCTAATTTTTCTCATTGGTTTGTATTTGTCATCCTGTATGTATAAATAAATCTTGGATGTAAGCAGTTAACATTGCTTAGAATAGTCAGAGAATTCTGCAGTTTTCTAACTTTAAATTTTAAGTTTAAGTAGTGCTATGCTATAGATTTTTGAAGACCTTTGGTTGGTTACTGGTTTAATCAATAGGAAATAACCATTCGATAAATAGGAAATATAAACATTGGGTCTGTTGACACTGGATATTTGATATAACAATTTTATTTTAAATTCAAAACAGTTCTCATCTATCAGTTCTAGTGTGTCTTATTATCTAGAAATGTGTTTATCTTTTGCTATTTATATTGCTTTATTAGAATGTTTCCTGGATCTACCATTAAATGTTTGTCACTAATTAATTGTTTATATAAAATTAAATTTTCTTTTATAGATTTTGCTTCTTATGGGGAACATGGAATAGGACTGGCATAGGGGGAAGAATTCATTTAAAATAAATTTCAATTTTTTTTTTTTTGATTTTTTTCAAGACAAGGTTTCTCTGTGTAGCCCTGGCTGTCCTGGAACTCACTCTGTAGACCAGGCTGGCCTCGAACTCAGAAATCCGCCTGCCTCTGCCTCCCAAGTGCTGGGATTAAAGGCGTGCGCCACCACTGCCCGGCTTTTTTTTTTTTTCAAGACGGGGTTTCTCTGTGTAGCCCTGGCTGTCCTGGAACTCACTTTGTAGACCAGGCTGGCCTCGAACTCAGAAATCCTCCTGCCTCTGCCTCCCAAGTGCTGGGATTAAAGGCGTGCGCCACCACCGCCCGGCTCAATTAATCTTAATTTATCACTTTAATTGTGTATACTGGAACTTCAATATACTAAAATTCTTTAAAATATTTGAGTTGATTTAGAGAATCTTCTGGTCTATGTTTTATTGTGTATGAATTTTCATTGTTTCCTTTTAATTTTTAAACTATCAGATACTTACTTTTACACTAATAAATTTAAGCAGAAATTATGTATTTTTTTTTATTGTTACTACCTTGCTGCTATCATTTTTCGCTGTGGCCTGTAACATGGCAGCAGTTGTCATTAACCTTAACTATTTTTTTGGGTGGGGGGAAGCATAAGCATGCTCTCTGTAGCCTTGAGTTCACTATGCAGACCAGAGCCCTGCCTCTGCCTCCTAAGTGCTGGGATTAAATGTATGCATCTTAAATTAATGTGATTTTTTTTTCATGTCAGCATTTATTATATTAGATCTCTAAAAAATTTTAAACATATAGTAAGATTCCTTAATTTCTGATATTTGTTCCTTTAGAAATTTTTAATTTAGGGACATGTTTAACCTTTTTTTCTCTAAGTTACTTTCATTCATTTCAACATTGGACTCCTGTAAGTGCCTAGGTCAACAGCCATAGCTGACTGAGATGTGGTACCTTGATACATTTCCAATATACTTGTCTTCTATCTGCCTGCCTCTTCCTTGGCTAATCTGGTCTGTATCTTCCTGTCCTAGTTTTGCTTCTACTCAGTTAAAGCAGGGGCTCAATACCTCATCCAGTCTTTGTAGACTCAAGACATTTGCTTTAAAAACAAAATGCGAAACTGAGATGTCATAAAAATGATTTTCTGGAGGTAGATTCTAGAACTATATTATGTCCCAAAAGTTATAAGCAATCTGGAAAGGCTGTTTTTGTAAATAAAATTTTATGTTATGGAATGGCTAGTTACTATATTTCTTAATGTGTTATGAATGATACTCTTGGATCTCATTTTTGAGGCAGATGAGAACATTGAGACATTCACTTGAGTACATTCTCATAGTTTTGTGATAAACTTACAAAGGACATTTTGCTTCATTATAGACACTTAATGTTGTAAGTAGCTAAATGCACCAAAACTTTTATCAGTCTCTCGGGTAGACTTGGGCTATTTCAACCAATCTAGGCATTAACTTAATGAAAAGGCAGGAAATCACTTGTGTAAGTTGGAGACGAATCTTCTGAAACTTAGAGAAAAAGGGTCTTGAGATTGCAAGTATGTTTGGTTGATACTAGCTTGTGCCAGAACTCAGGTGAAAGTAACACGGGTATAAGAGACCTGGTATCTGTGGCTTAGGAGCTTTTTAACAGAAGATTTTTTTTTTTAAAAGTAATCCTTTTACTCAAAACACGTTCTCCTTATTCCTCTATTCAATATGGTTACTTCAGAATGGGGAAAAATTAAAATGACGTAGTTTCTAAATTCTCTGTCACCATCTTATTCCATAACTTTGCTTCCTTTTCTGTCTACTTTGGGCTATTTTGATAAAGTTTTATTATCTGGCCTGTGGTATTCTCAAACAGCATTCAGAAAATAGCATGCATACCCGGCATCTGTCTGGAGCATTAAGATTGATAAGTAAATGTTTTTAGTCCCTTATATAGATGACTATTTTTGTCAGTTATTTCAGAGAAATTTCTGTCTGTTTCAGACTTGCTTATGACAAGCAGATAGTTAATTTTCAAGACACAGTAAAAAAACTGCTAATATGACTATTTGCATTTTTTCTTGGTTGAACTAATGTACCAACCTTGAGTGGGAAAGATTCTGATAATTGAAAGGAAATTAGAATTCATACTTGTTCTTCAGATAAAGAAATTATAAACAAAATAGGGAATTTTTTTTTTATGCTCAACATGTTGTGCTTTTAGTTTTCTTCAGTGGAAGACCCAGGAATCAAAATAAGTATTTGCAGAAAGAATTTTCTTGTTCCTGATGGATTCAAAATTCATGGGTTTATGAAAGTGGCTATTATAACTTAATTCAGAATTGTGTTCTGCCTTCTATATAAATGTGAAGCTGATTTTTCTTTTCTCCTGTTATTTTTTTTTAAAGGAATCTAGGTAAAAACGGCCTGTCTAATAGTAGCATTCTGTTGGATAAATGTCCGCCTCCAAGACCACCATCCTCACCATACCCTCCCTTGCCAAAGGACAAGTTGAATCCACCTACACCTAGTATTTATGTGAGTCTGAATTGACTAGAAATCATCTAAATCACTGTTTTCTTTTATATGTCTTTTGTAAAAATCTTTTAGCTCAACATAGATACCTTTTAGCAAATATTACAGTTATTGGCAGCGATGTGACTATTTGGCAACAAAGAGATGTATTCAAAAATATTTTGTGATATTATGCAAGTACCTTTTCAGTTGTTGATTATATTACAAATTTACTGTTGTTTTTTTTTTTTTTGTTTGTTTGTTTTTGCTGTGCTGGAGACTGAACCTAGTGCTTTGCACATTCTGGACATGTATTCTATAACATTGCTACTATACCTATAGTTCTTCTGTGATAATCAGGTATATTAGAATAAGTGAGAAATACTTTCACTGCCTTAATTTTGAGCAATATTAAACAAAAGCTACTTGGAACTATTTAACTTTTTTTTTTTTTTTAAGGTAAACTGGGTTTTAAATTTATCAATTTTATGGGCCTTAGTATTCACTCTGTTTTGTACACATGCTAAAAGAAATACCTTCAATGACAGAAAAGAGAAGAAAAACAGGTGTTTTAAGAATGAGGTCATGGGAGCTGGAGAGATGACTAAGCAGTTAAGAGCATTTGTTGCTCTTGCAGAAGATCCAGGTTCAGTTACCTGTGTTCACATGACCATCCATAACTCCAGTTGCCCTCTTCTGGCCTTCATGGGTACCAGGCATATGAATGGTATACATGCATGTAGGGAAAACACTCATTTACATAAACGGAATTTTTCAAAGCCAGCATGTCTAAAAAAGAATATGATTATAGATACATTTTACAAAAATCTTTGTTTTTTTTAGCATATTTAAAACTATCAGTTTTATCTCACAGAAATTTAGGTATCTGATATAAAGAGTTGAATAAAAGCAGTTCTTAATTGTGTTTTTCACAAATCCTGCTACCACTGTTTTAACTTCCAAGATACAATATTAGATACGTATAAACTTATGGTAATATACTTCGGATGGTCTTACATCTGTGAAAATGATTTTGAGGAATTTAGATTTCTTCACTGAGTTTTTAAGCATATGACAACTTACAATCTCAACCCCTTTTGATTATATAGTTAAGAAGTATTAAACATATTCATGTTGTTGTATAACTTATCTTGAAAATTTACACGTATTTTGCCAGAGTGTCTACCCATTGAATGTCTTTTCCCCATCCGTTTAAATCATAATTCTGTTTTCATGAATTTCACTAGTTTATATATAGAAACAAATTTCTTTATGAGTAGCTTATTTCATTTATCATGTCCTCAAAGTTCATCCCTGTTACAGCATGTGACAGGATGGTTAATCAGTCGGTTTATTTGTTGGTACTGGGATTAGACTTTGCTTTTTGCACATATTAATGAGTGTATTCTACCATCAAGCTCTGTCTTTTCCCTCAATAACTGTTCATTTGTTGCTTATTTTTCCCATGCTAGGGGGTAACACCTAGGTTCGTTTGCTTGCCAGTCAAGTACTCTGCCATTGAGCTACATATTCCATCCCTTAGCAAACTTTCAATCTTGCCTGATACTGTAGTTATTTACCTAACTACAGTAATAATGTTGCATCAAGAACATATGGTATCATTTAGAATCTTTTCCCAGATTTATTTTTCTTATTTTCAATTACAAATATGGAATTATATACATGTGAGTGTAGGTGGCCAAGATGATTTCATTTTTGGTCAAGGGGACTTACTCTGTCACTCTCCTGGCCTGAAATTCAGAGAGAGGGGCCCATTTCTGCCCCCCTGAGTACTTTGATTAAAGTGACTGCTACCACTCCCAGCTTCTATATCGGGTCTTTTAACTTTTTAAATTTTGTGGTTTTTCAGTATGGGTAGTATTGGAGATAAAACCTAGAGCCCCCCTGAATATTCAGATAAGCATCTACCATGGACTTAGAATCCAGCCCATATTTGGTGTTCTCACTCTCAGTGGGAGGCCTTATGGAGGCTAAGCAAACTTTACCACTGAGCTATTCTTTCTACCCACCCACTTGTACTTCTTGATTTCTTCCTTTTTAAGGTTCAATAATCTTCACTTTGGTTTTGAAGTTTAAATGTAATTTCTGCTACATAATTTTGTTCAGCATATAGTACACAAAAATGTATGTGATTGCTATTTAGTCAGAATTAAAATCAAAATGCAAAAATACTAGAAAACAAAAGAAATATGACCACATGAAATAAAATAGCTCTATAGGCAATGAATATGAGGCATAATATTTAAGCTTAAAAGCTGCATTTTCCTAAGATATAACCATATATTTTAATTTTACAGTTGGAAAATAAACGTGATGCTTTCTTTCCTCCATTACATCAATTTTGTACAAATCCAAACAACCCTGTTACAGTAATACGTGGCCTTGCTGGAGCTCTTAAATTAGGTATGCTTTTAAGTAAAAAGAAAAATGTTTACTATGCATGCTGTCTTTTAACCTTTTAAAGTACCAGTAAAGAAGTCTGGTACCACCACACCACTACCACCACCACCATTACCACTCACACATACACACATTTTCATTCTAATATGGATGGGAGAATTTTGATTATTTTTACTTCAAGTCCATGATTTGAATATATAATGGTGATGGTGGTGCTTGCTGGCAATTTAGGATTAGTTTTTTAATTTAGCTTTTATTTTTATCTAATGACTGATGTTTAACAACTGTGAGAATTTTGAATATAAAGTATAAGTACTCATCAAATACTGTACTATAGCCCCATTAGTATTTGCTAGCACTTACAAAAATTAAGTATGTGAAAATTTGACCATTGTACTCTTGACTCATTCTCTATTTGAATAACATGAGCATTATGTATGCCTAGGCCTTCAAAGTATGTAAATGACCTGGGGAAATGGATATACTGCCATAAAATACTTTCTCTTTGAAAGAAAAGGCAGAGGTGGAGTGTATTTTTGTTTTGTTTTTACTGACTTCTTTATTTATGGCTTACTTATAAAGACTTGGGACTTTTCTCTACTAAAACTCTCGTGGAAGCTAACAATGAACATATGGTAGAAGTGAGGACACAGTTGTTACAACCAGCAGACGAAAATTGGGACCCTACTGGAACCAAGAAAATCTGGCACTGTGAAAGTAATAGATCTCATACTACAATTGCTAAATATGCTCAGTACCAGGCCTCCTCGTTCCAAGAATCATTGAGAGTAAGTATTGCTTCCTAGAAATTGTTTTTAGAGATATAAAAATTATTTCATTTTGTAGCTTTGAAAGAAAGCATTACTTTTATAATTATCAGATTATATTACATTACATTAAATACCTTGTGCTACCCACTTTACCTTAAACAAACCTATGGGTTGATTCAGTAAATAATTACTATTTAGTAAGATGTTTCCTAGGTTATCTGGGATATTTATGATTAAAGCAAGGTTTCTTTCATACCATTGGCATTTTGGATTGAACAGTTCTTTGTTGTGGGTCTCTCTTGTATGTTATAGGCTATTTAGCAGCATCCATGTCTTCTCAAAAGCATTTTTAGACCTGGCAAATATTTCCTGGAAGACAAAGTTGTCCCCTCTTGAATCACTGATTTGGAGCCTACATCTGTCTTGTGTTTGCTTTATGCTTATTCTTATCTGCTTGCATGTTTTTTTTTCTTTTTCTACCAGTTTAATATTACCAGATAGACAACTCGTTCAGAAAGTATTAATTAGTGTTCTTCTTTTCAGTCTGAGTTCATATTAAAAAAAGTACTGAAGAAGAGGTAGAAAAAAGATATAATAAACATAAGACATTATTATATAATTTTAACATATATTTAAATTTTAAAATCTGAACTTTGAGACTGATCAAAATTATTACTAAATATCCCTATAGATAGATCTTATATCATTGAAACATTACTTAAATCATGTAGTAGTATAACAAGAACTTTGTGAGTTCTTCAACAGAATGGACATAAAACATCCATAGAAGTGAGTTCTTTGAAATACTGCTTTGTGCTAAATTGTTTGTTCACATTTCTTACACAAGAAATGTAATTTCCTATCTGACTGAATGTCTTGAGTTTGTCATTGATTAGGTTTGCTTGTGTCTTTTAAAACATTTAAAATGTTTCACAGAGTTCACATTTTCATTCAAGACCTCATTTATACATGAACGTACAAATTTGGATTACTAAGTTAGGGTTTCTATTTCTTTGATGAAGCACCTAAATCAGCTTGGAGATGAAAGGGTTTATTTAGCTTACATTTCCATATCACACTGTTCATCATCAAGCACAATCAGGATAGGAAGCCAAACAGTGCAGGAACCTGGAGACAGGAGCTGATGGGGAGGGCATGGAGGGATGCTACATACTGGCTTGCTCCTCATGGCAACCTGCTTTCTTATAGAACCCAGGACCACCAGCATGGGTGAGATACCACCTACAATGGACCAGGTCTTCCTCCATCAATCACTAGTGAAGAAAATGTCCTACAGCCAGATCTTGTGGAGGCATTTTCTCATTTGAGGTTCCCTTCTTTCCAATTACTCTGGCTTGTGTCAAATTGACATAAACTAGCCAGGACAGTTACTTTTCTACTGTCCCCTTCTCTCTATACTCCTACAAAAAATATTCATCTAGTAAAATCTGTCCTACAAGTTGCATTGTGTTACAATGAATTGCATCAGTTTTTCTCTCCTTTCAAATAGAGGTACTATGAGAATCTGTAGTGACATAAAGGAAAGATTAACCAGTTGTATAGAATTCTGAGCTAAAATGCCCTTTTCTGATTTTTAGGAAGAAAATGAGAAAAGAAGTCACCATAAAGACCACTCAGACAGTGAATCTACATCATCAGATAAGTAAGTAATTTTTCATTTCCAATTAATAGTTCTGTTTAAAAGATGTGCTTGTAATTTGCCTCTTTTCTTTTTAAGTTCTGGGAAAAGGAGAAAAGGACCCTTTAAAACCATTAAGTTTGGGACCAACATTGACCTGTCTGATGACAAAAAGTAAGTCCTTGTGATAGTTAAATGTGAGCTAACAAACAGAAATGTCCTTGCTTTATCTGAGATTGTTTACAATTCTATTTTGTTTCTTAGCATTTTTCTAAATTGACATGAGGTCAAACTAAATAATATTACTAGGTTTTACAGCTAAACTTTTTTTTAACCTTAAGACTATTACATGCTTTTTTTTTTTTTTAAACTAAGACCCTGATTTTATGACAGTTATTTTTTTTTATGTTCTAGGTATAATTTTAATACTGTTTTTAATTGGGAGGTTAATTTACATGTTCCATTATATCTTATATGAATGTGAAATATTTATAGATTTTTTTTTCTGACTGGAACATAAGAGCTTTGAATAAATTCATAACATTCAAAAATGTTATATTAGGGTTTTACTCTTATTTCTTTATAGGTGGAAGTTACAGCTACATGAGCTGACTAAACTTCCTGCCTTCGTGAGAGTTGTCTCAGCAGGAAATCTTCTAAGCCATGTTGGTCATACTATACTGGGCATGAACACAGTTCAACTGTACATGAAAGTTCCAGGAAGCAGAACACCAGGTGAATTTTATGAATTAATATATCATAAAAGATGAACTTTTTTTTTTTTGTAATCTTTCAATTTAGAGAAAGAGACTCAACTTTCTACTTAAAATGAAGAGAACTAAAAGGATTTATCTTATAAGATTTGATGCTTTTAACAGGACTTAGGTCAGAATTTCTTCCTTTTGATATCCTTCAAATCTAATCCTAATGATTTCTTCTGAAAAATTTTAGAATACCCTCTAGCCCAACAACTGTTATTCCTGTATACTTCTGGGAATAGTAGGGTTACAGTGTTTCATAAGTTTTTTTCTAAACAATCATAATTTATGTACTTATATCATGGTCTAGTGTGTTTCTTGTTTATAACAGCATCACTTGAAAAACATTTTCCCATCTATTCCTTTATATTTGGTTTAAAAAATAAACTGGTTACAATCCTCTAGTTAAGTTGTAATCAACAGTTTAAAAAGCACTTAATATAATGTAATTACTAAACTCATGCAATAGACTTGACCACCAAGTAGACAGCTCATCTTTTGCAAGTCATATGTTTTCTTGGGATTGTTTCCTTCATGTCAAACGGTTTAATTTTCTGCTTTCAAGTTTTCATCAATCAGTAATATACTATCTTTGGGGACCATGGATTGACATGAAATTTTAGAGTAATATTTGAAATATTTAGTAATCACTATAACCCTAGCATCAATGAATTAGTACAGTTACTGATAAGAAACAAGTATCTATACGTTGTATACCTGTAATGTTTCAGTCATGTTGTTTCATGTCACATGTTTGAACTTCACATGTTGAAGTACACATGACATAAAACCAGACTGCTTTCTTTCTTTGTTCCTTAATGAATTTAAGAATCATTTCATAATAGAATATTTTGATTTTGACTAATGTAGATCATTGTTTTTTTTCTCTGGCTGTCTAGATTAATTTCCTTTGTAGAATATATAATTGTTCTTTGGAAATAAAGATCTGAGACTGAGTGTTACTAGGACAACAAACAACACACACACACACACATACACACAAATTCTGGCATTAATTGTCTGGGTACCATGTTCTACTTTCTGCTCCACCATTAGACACATTTATTGTATATGTCCATATATGCTTGCACAAACCTGTGTATATGTGCCATGGCACATATGTAGAAGTCAGAAGATAAATTGCCAGAATCAGTTTCTATCCTTTAACCATGTGGATCTGGAGGATTGACTACTGTTTGTCCATCTTGATTGATACCAAGCATTTTTACCTGCTGATCTCTCACTCACCCCGGACTCCCATGCTCCTTTCCCCTGTTCATAAATTTTTATCTGATGGGGAAATTAGAAGGTTCTGAAAATGCACCGATTAACTGCACTAGAAATCTTAACATCTTGTTATCTTCTTCAAGTTCTTTTTAATATTTCGTACATGAGAGAAAAGATTAACTTGTTCTTAAGCTTGATCGCTTCATGTAGCAACATAATTTCCAAACCCATAAATCTTCCTATGAAGGTTGTAATTTCATTTTTTATGTACTATTACCTTTATTGCAATTCTTACATATTGCATAAAATTGAGGAATGCTATATTTCCAATATTGATGCTTTCCACTGAGAAATATTTTTTCATTTAGTCTTCGCTTATTTTTCTCAATAATATTGACCAAAATACTGGGCATAAAATTTTTTGTTCTTGTATATCATAATTTCACATCATATAAAAACCAGAATTCCATTTTAGAGTTCATATACAATTTTAAAAGCAAATGTAAATAAAATAAAAGAAAAATAAAAGAAAAAATTCTATCCAATAACTTTATATTTAGCCAACAGTGAGTTAATTAATGCATAATCAATTAACATTAGTTGTATATTTATGAGATAGTGTCATCTTCATAACAATTTTAAGGTATCTTTCATATACTATATTATTCTTAGCTATTTTCTTGTTTTTATTTTATTTTATATTATTTATTTACATTTCAAATGTTAGACCCCTTTCCCCATTTCCCCTCTGCAGACCTCATATCCCATCCCCCCTTACCCTGCTTCTATGTGGGTGTTCCTCCCACACCCATCCACTCCCTCCTCACCCCCCTAGCATTCCTCTGCACTGGGGCATCAAGCCTTCATAGGACCCAAGGGCCTCCCCTCCCATTGATGTCAGATAAGGCCCCTTCAGCTCCTTCAGTCCTTCTCCTTACTCCTCCATTGGGTGAGGGGGGGTCCCTGTGCTCAGTCCAATGGTTGACTGCGAGCATCTTCATCTGTATTGGTCAGGATCTGTCAGAGTCTCTCAGGAGACAGCTTTATCAGGCTGTCAGTCAAGCAAGTACTTCTTGGCAACAGCAATAGTGTCTGTGTTTGGTGTCTGCATGTGGGTAGATCCCCGGAAAGGGCAGTTTTCCTTCAGTCTTTGTTCCACTCTTTGCCCCTGTATTTCCTTTAGACAGGGGCAATTCTGGATTAAAATTTTGGAGATGGGTGGTGAGTGGCCCCATCTCTCAACTGGGGGGTCCGTGCCTAACATATGGTCTTGACAGGGTCTCCCTTCCCTTTGTAGGGTACTTCAGCTAATGTTATCCCTGTGGGGGTCCTGGGAGGCTCTTGCTTTCCTGGCATCTGTGACTTTCTGGTTGCTAACCCCTAGTTCCCCATCCCTCATTGCTACAAACCTTTGTTTAATTTCCAAACCCTCTGTACATCTCCTCCATCTCCTCCCATACCTGATTCTTTTCCCCTCCCTTTGTCTTCCTCCCAAGTCCCTCACACCCTGTATTTCCCTTTATTATTTTGTTCCCCCTTCTAAGTAGGACTGAAGCATACACTCTTTGGTCTTCCTTCCTTTTGAGCTTCATGTGGTCTGTGAGTTGTATTGTGAAAATTTCATGCTCTTTGCATAATACCCACTTATCAGGGAGCACATACCATATGTGGTATTTCATGACTGAGTTACCTCAATCAGTAGGATATTTTCTAGATTCATCCGTTTTCCTGCGAATTTCATGAGGTGATTGTTTTTAATAACTGAGTAGTATTCCATTGTGTAAATGTATCACATTTTCTGTATCCATTCCTCTGTTGAGGGACATCTGGGTTCTTTCTATCTTCTGGCTATTATAAATATGACTGCCATGAACATAGTGGAGCATGTGTCCTTATTACATACTGGAGCATTTCTAGGTATGTATGCCCAGGAGCTGGATCCTCAGGTATTACTATGTCCAATTTTCTGAATAACTGCCAGACTGATTTCCAAAGTGGTTGTACCGGCCTGCATTCCCACCAGCAATGGAGGAGGGTTCCTCTTTGTCCATGTCCTCGCCAGCATCTGCTGTCACCTGAGTTTTTGATCTTAGCCATTGTGACTGGTGTAAGGTGGAATCTCAGGGTTGTTGATTTGCATTTCACTGATGACTAAGGATGTTTTACATTTCTCTAGGTGCTTCTCAGCCATTCGGTATTCCTCAGTTGAGAATTCTCTGTTTAGCTCTGTACCCCATTTTTTAATAGGGTTATTTGGTTCTCTGGCATCTAACTATTATTGAGTTCTTTGTGTTTATTGGATATTAGCCCTCTATCAGATGGAGGATTGTTAAATATCTTTTCTCAATCTGTTGGTTGTCATTTTGTCCTATTGACAGTATCCTTTGCCTTACACAAGCTTTGCAGGTTTTATGAGGTCCCATTAGTCAATTCTTTAGGATTTATTTATTATATGTAAGTATACACCGTAGCTGTCTTCAGACACACCAGTAGAGGGGGTCATATCTCATTACAGATGGTTGTGAGCCACCATGTGGTGGCTGGGATTTGAACTCAGGACGTTTGGAAGAGCAGTCAGTGCTCTTAACCACTGAGCCATCTCTCCAGCCCCCTTTAGTCAATTCTTGATCTTAGAGCATAAGCCATTGGAGTTCTGTTCAGGAAAATGTCCCTTGTGCCCGTGTTTTCAAGGCTTTTCCCCACTTTCTCTTCTATTAAGTTCACAGTATCTGGTTTTATGTGGAGGTCATTGATCCACTTGGACTTGAGCTTTGTGCAAGCTTTGTGCAAGAATGGATCATTTTACATTCTTCTACATGTTAACTGCCAGTTGAACCAGCACCATTTGTTAAAATGCTGTCTTTTCTCCACTGGATGGTTTTAACTCCTTTGTCAAAGTTCAGGTGACCATAGGTATGTGGTACATTTCTGGGTCTTCAATTCTATACCATTGATTTTCCTGCCTGTCTCTGTACCAACACCATGCACTTTTTATCACTATTGCTCTGTAGTACAGCTTGAGGTCTGGGATGGTGATTCCCCCAAAAGTTCTTTTACTGTTGAGAATAGTTTTCACTCTCCTTGGTTTTTTATTATTCCAAATGGATTTGAGAATTACTCTTTCTAACTCTATGGAGAATTGAATTGGGATTTTGATAGGGATTACATTGAATCTGTAGATTGCTTTAGGCAAGATGGCCATTTTTATTATTATTAATCCTGCCTCCATGAGCATGGGCGATCATTCCCTCTTCTGAGGTCTTCTTTGATTTCTTTCTTCAGAGACTTGAAGTTCTAGTCATACAGATCTTTCACTTGTTTGGTTAGAAACACGCCAAGATATCTTATATTGTTTCTGACTATTGTGAAGGGCATTGTTTCCCTGATTTCTTTCTCAGCCTGTTTATCCTTTGAGTATAGGAAGGCTACTTATTTGTTTGAGTTAATTTTATATCCAGATACTTTGCTGAAGTTGTTTATCAGTTTTAGGAGCTCTCTGGTGGAATTTTTAGGATCACTTAAGTATATTATCATATCATCTGCTAATAATGATATTTTGACTTCTTCCTTTTCAATTTGTGTCACTTTGACCTCCTTTTGTTGTCTAATTGGTTCTAGTGGACAGCCTTGTCTAGTCCTTGATTTTAGTGGGATTGCTTCAAGTTTCTCTCCATTTAGTTTGATGTTGGCTTCTGCTTTGCTATATATTGCTTTTACTTTGTTTAGGTATGGGCCTTGAATTCTTGATCTTTTCAAGACTTTTAACATGAAGGGATGTTGAATTTTGTCAAATGTTTTCTCAGCATCTATTGAAACGTCCATATGGATTTTTTTCTTTTGTGTTTATTTATGTAGAGTATTACATTGATGGATTTCCCTATATTGAACTATCCCTTCATCCCTGGGATGAAGCTTACTTGATCATGGTGAATGATTGTTTTGGTATATTCTTGGATTCCGTTTGTGAGAATTTTATTGAGTATTTTTGCATCTATATTCATAAGGGAACTTGGTCTGAAGTTCTCTTTCTTTGTTGGGTCTTTGTATGGTCTAAGTATCAGCATAACTGTGGATTCATAGAACAAGTTGGATAGTGTTCCTTCTGTTTCTATTTTGTGGAACAGTTTGAAGCATATTGGTATTAAGTCTTTGATGGTCTGATAGAATTCAGCACTAAAACCATCTGGTCCTCGGATTTTTTTGGTTGGGAGACTTTTAATGACTACTGCTATTTCTATAAGGGTTATGGGACTGTTTAGATGGTTTATCTGATCCTGAGTTAACTTTGGTGCCTGGTATCTGTCTAGAAAATTGTTCATTTCATCTAGATTTTCTAGTTTTAGTTTGAGTGTAGGCTTTTGTAGTAGGATCTGATGATTTTTTAATTTCCTTGGTTCCTGTTGTTATATCTCCCTTTTCAGTTCTGATTTTATTAATTTGGATAGTATCTCCATGCCCTCTGGTTAGTCTGGCTAAGCGTTTATCTATCTTGTTCATTTTCTCAAACAACCAGCTTCTGGTTTTGATGATTCTTTGTATAACTGTGCTCAAAAGTGTTTCAGCATTCCTGGGCGACCACCTGTCTCCTGGTGAGACCGGGGTATGGAGAGCTGTGATATAGTATCACCTCCTGGTGCAGATGTAAATCGGAAGGTGTAATTTCATTCTTATAGCTGAGTAAAATCCAAGGTGTGTGTGCGTCTCTGTGTGTGGTTTATTGACATTTAGTCTCGTTCCATGTTTAGACTATTTTAAGTAGTACAGCAGTCGAAATAAACATTTTTATTTCTGTGTTATGTTAGATTAAATCAGAAGTTGTGCTTGTAATTTTTGAAGAATCACTATAATGATATCCGTGTGACCACACTGTACATTGCCACCAGAAGTGCATCCTTACCAGCGCTTTTTGTCCTTTGTTTTTTTTTTTGGTAACTATTTTGTCTAGGTTGAGAGACAGCAATTTCAAACAATTTTCATTTTCCTGATGTCTAAGGATGCTGAGAACTTCACAGATATTTATTTGCCATTTATATTCCTTTTTTTCCTTTTTCTTTTTGGTTTGATGTTTGAAACCTTCATTAGTTCATTCATTGCTTAGATTAGGAGGAAGAGGAATTGAGCATTTGTAGATTTCTTCATATTAATCCCCTATCTGATATATTGTTGGTAACTGTTTTCCTCCTGTTCAAAGTAATTATCTGAAGAAGTTCTTTAAGGTTGTGGTGTCCAATACCATACAAGTCACACATTATTTAAAAAAATTACTTTGATACATTGAAGTAGAAAACAGTAAACTAAAGTTAATTTTGCCCTATAATTTCCAAAATACAAACATATAATAAATATAAAATTTAATTGTATTTCACATTTTTCTACTAAGTATTTAAATCCAGTGTGTAGTATGCAATTGCTACCCCTTCCAGTTCATATTATAAAAATTATCATTTTGCATGTCTACATATTAAATGCTTACATTAAACAGTGATATCTGTTGTAGATGACTTTACATCAGCCATATATATTTTAAACTACAAGGTTGTGCTAAGGCTGTATTTACCCTTCAAGGTTTTTGTATAGATGATACAGTCATGGAATCTCTGATTAAGAAGCCATACTATGGAAGCATTTTCAAATATCTACTTATAATAACTACTGAATATCATTGTATTGCATGCCTTGAGATAGATAAAACAATAAGCTTCTGTTCTTTCATGAATGCTGTTAGATGAGAATAATGCAAATAAAATACAATTCCTTAGAAACAAACTCGACTTTATTCCATCTAGAACAAACCAGGGATGAGGGGCACTACACCAGAACTGTAGATTTTATGTCACTCTACCTAGGTAACTTAAAATTACTTCTAGGAAAGGCAAGAAATATTATAATCTAAATGTCTACCATTGTCACCTTTCTTTTGGTCAAGCATTTACTTCATTGTAGTAAACCTGTTCTGATATCCCTGAATTCTGATAAAGTTGATCTTCATATGAGGGGAATATCCCCTATTCTGCCTTCCCCCCCCCCCCGCTTGAGAATAGCTGTTTTATTTTATATTATTCTGTAAGGATTTATTTTATTACTTTTAATTGTGTGGGTATATATGTGCACATAAATTCAAGCACCTATGGAGGCCAGGGGTGCCAGATCCCCTTAGAGTTACCTAATGTGGTTTTTGAGACCAAAAACAAGTCCTCCATATAAGAGCAGCATAGACTCTTAACCTCTAAGCCATCTCTCCGGCCCAAGTAGTTATTTTAAAAACCAGGCTTTCTTCTCAATGAAAAAAAAAGTTAATGGCCTTTATAACAAATATATGTTATTAGGCACCATTCTACTTATTATTTCTTTCATCTTCAAAATAGCAATTTTATAGAAATGTTAATATTTGTTCTTATATATAAGGAAAGTGTGCTTAAAATGCTTTAACAACTTGCTTGGGTTAATGCTGTAACTTAGCCAAGCAACCTATTAGAGCCTAAACTCTATTTTGCCTTCCATGTTAGTCCTTAATGAGTAAGTTCACCAAACTCTGTCATGAAACCAGACTCAACACAAAATGCGAAAGAACTGAATCTTTAACATTTTCTATTAACATTTTAAAGGTTTCATGTCTAAAGACAGATTTTCTGTAGAATTAATAGTATGTTGATTTCTTTTTCACCTTTAGGTCATCAAGAAAATAACAACTTCTGTTCAGTTAATATAAATATTGGCCCAGGTGACTGTGAATGGTTTGTTGTTCCTGAAGGCTACTGGGGTGTTCTGAATGACTTCTGTGAAAAGTAGGTTTCCAAACTAAATTTTCTTTAAACATAATTTCTGTAAAATAGTAACTACAGAAGATGGCTTCCCAAACTGGATACCCTAATGTGGATACACAGTCAGCTTTCTTTACAATTTAGTGGAAATTTTATTTTAAATTGAATGATTCCAAACCTATAATTTTATGTTACTAGAAAACTTACAGTAAAGGTATCCTGAAACTGCTCTATGAAATAGACTAATAGACATGAGTTTAAAAATTTGAGTTATCATTTTAATTTTTTTTGAATGATACGTTCAAAGACTTATTTAAAAGGCATGTATTCTAAGAAAAATTTATAAATATTTTAGAAAGTGAAAGAAATTCTGTAACTGAACATGCTTATTGTTAGGAATAACTAAAACTTAAGCATAATAATCTTTGCCATGTCATCATGATATAAATTCTTTTTCAAAGTGACTAAAGGAATTTTATAAAATTTATTTAACATCTTCAGATTTTGTTTTGCTAATCAAAGAAAGTACATGCTGAGTCTTTTCTTTTTGATCCTAGAAATAGTCATCCTTTATTTGTGCATTATGTTTCATGTTAATGAATACTTTGGATTTTTAAAATTTGGTTTAAATTTAATATCTAGATAGAACTGTGTTCCTTTTTTTTCTAAAAAGCACTTAATTGTGTAAGTTCCCGGTATTTTCATTTACTAATAAAATTTAAAAATTATGAATTAAAAATTAAATGCATAAATTAGCATATAATATTTGTCCCCATCTTAGCTAAATGGGGGGGGAGTTACTGAAAATGTGTATATATGAAATTTGAAGACAAACTATAGACATATTATTTATACTAACATGTAATTTCTTTGCTTTAAATATCCTTGCTGTAAATATTTGGGTAATTATGACACTTATCATAATTGAAAAAAATTTAAGGACCCAAAATTTCTTTTTACATAAACGAGAAATAATCACCTTATGTTTTCTTCACTAACACTTGTTTCATTCAATACAAGAAAACCAGACAGAGAATTTTACAGATTCAAATGTATTGATGAAGTACATTGCTCTACCTTATACCATAATTTGTACACTAGGAGTCTTGTTGATTAATTCAACTTGTTTGCCGGCTTTCAGTTAGAAAGTTTTTTGCACTTTTACGACGGTAGCACAAGATTGAAATAGGGTTAGGATATGTGTTAATAGCCATTTTTGTTTTATATAGGACTATATTTGCATAGCCTTATCACAAACAGCTACCCAGTCGTATCCCCTTGCAGTTAGGGTGTCATTAGCAGTGTGTTCTAGAGAGTTTCAGAGAGTTGCCTAGCAGTTTACATAGTTTTTATTTGTTTGTTTGTTTAAAGAAACATTGAACAAACATTAGAATACATGATTAGGGGTGCATAGGGTCTCTTTTCTCCTTTTACCATGTGGGGCCCAGGGATCTAACTAAGGTCCTCCAGCTTGTTCGCAGATACTTTAACTGACCTAGCCATCTTGCCAGCCCTGAATTTTTAGGCTTAATAGCAGGTATTTGTTACTAGCTGAGATCTCTCACCTGCCCTGTTTTTTTTTTTTTTTTTTTAAGGAAGAAAAAGGTGAAAGGAGAGGTACTAAAGTTCTATTTTAGGTCAAGGATTTTTCCCATATAATCTTAGATCATAGATAGTTTGCAGATTGCATCGTTTCTGTCACAATTGTGTTATTATAATAAAAATCAGTCATTAATCATATATAAATAGATAGTATTGTCTATCTTCTAATAACATTTGTTGATTAAAAACTTGTCAGCAGGGTCATAGTTTTGTGAATGTCTATAAATTAAACTGTTACAACTTCATATATACTTTGTCATATACAAGTTATAAAATAAAGGTTACTTCAATTTTACGCAAATATTTCCACTATATGAGTTCTTCTTTCCCTAAAATATAAAATTTGAAGTGGTTATTAAAAGGTATAGATGTCTTTTATAGGAAAAGTTACTATATAGTTTTTCCAACATACATTATGAATAACTAGTAAAATATTAAAGTAGATTAGTAATAGGATCTATAGAAAGTGGTGTTTTAACTAGTTTTAACTAGCTGATCTTCTAAAACATACAAAAGTTGACTACTTATTCCCCTTTTCCTCCTTATGACTCAAAGCAGCAGCAAAGACTCTTGAGTGGGGTTTCTAGTACATCGTGTTCTTGCTTATGAATTTAAGTGAATTGATCTTCATCCTCTGTCATTTAGTGATTTCCAGGTACTGCAAGAATAGAAGGGATTAGTGTCTAAAAGTGGGGAGGGACCTTAGTGAAATGAAATTTGAATAAAAGTATGTGCTACTTTAGAGTAGCTACAGATTTGCCTTGGATTGTGGAGAAATGAATTTCAGCTGTCTTTAGATATATTCCTTTACTTAACGTTGATGAATTAAACTCTTTACATACATACAGCAGTTTTTATTATACTATCACTTAAGCTTTATTTCAATGAAAACAAAACTTTTTGATTTTTTTATTTTGTAAAAAATTGTTAGAGTCCTTGACCCATTTGTACTGTTTTTCTTATTTTAGAAATAATTTGAATTTCTTAATGGGTTCTTGGTGGCCCAACCTTGAAGATCTTTATGAAGCAAATGTTCCAGTGTATAGGTTTATTCAGCGACCTGGAGATCTGGTCTGGATAAATGCAGGCACTGTTCATTGGGTTCAAGCTATTGGCTGGTGCAACAACATTGCTTGGAATGTTGGTCCACTTACAGGTATTTTAAAAGAATAAAAAGATTTAACCTAAAATAAATAAATGTCTTTTTTGTTTTTTACAAGAAATGTCCTCCTTTTTTAATATAAAAGTTAAAACCCTACATCCTTAGCAAATGAAATACTTAAAATGTTTATATACTTATATACATGGAAAATGTACTTATAATTACTTTTTAGAGTCCCTGATTTCGTTTTATAAAGGGAACTCTTAAGGGAGAAAAATAACTTAATTACAAATATATTCTTGTAGGTTTTCCTTCTTTGTTAAGTTGTATGCAAATTGTCAGTGTGAGCTGGGCAGTGGTGGCGCACGCCTTTAATCCCAGCACTTGTGAGGCAGAGGCAGGTGGATTTCTGAGTTCGAGGCCAGCCTGGTCTACAGAGTGAGTTCCAGGACAGCCAGGGCTACACAGAGAAACTCTGTCTCAACCTCCCCCCCTCCCCCCCCCCCCAAAAAAAAAAAATTAAGAGTATGGCGTTTGGAGTCTGAAGACATGAATTTGAACCAGGACTTAACTTTATAAGTTTGGGCAGGTTACTTAATTTTTCTAGTCCTTGATTTTTTTTTTTAATCTAGTGCTAATAATAAAACCAATAAGGAAATTCTAATAATTAAATGAGATGGTGGATAAAAATTAGTTATACAAATATGAAACACTCTCTGATTACTACTGATGCTATTACCATAATTATCACAAAACAAATTATTTTTGTAAGCAGGGTGGTGGTGGCGCATGCCTTTAATACCAACATTTGGGAGGTAGAAGCAGGTAGATCTGTAAGTTTAAGGCCAGCCTGATCTACAGAGTGAGTTCAAGGACAGCCAAATCAACACAGAGAAACCCTGTCTCAAAAATAACACAATAACATTTTATATATATATATATATATATATATATATATATATATATATATATATATATATATATATATATTTAATTTGATATTTAAAATGATTTTTTATATATATGTATATATACACACACATATATATAAAGTCATTTGAAATTTTCATGAGGTAATAATGGTTTTCTTCACATCTTTTGATGGTTTGGTTTGTGATTTGTTTTTCTCCTCAGCCTGTCAGTATAAGTTAGCAGTGGAACGATATGAATGGAACAAGTTGCAAAATGTAAAGTCAATAGTACCCATGGTTCATCTTTCCTGGAATATGGCACGAAATATCAAGATTTCAGATCCAAAGCTTTTTGAAATGATTAAGTAAGTACTTTCTAAAATTGTTGTACTAAACTCTTAGGGGACAGGATGACTGTTAAACGTCCCCCCCATAGATTTATATTGCATTATATAGAATTACGTTAAAACAAGATGATCCAAAAGTCTAGCAAAATATGAGAATCTGCTTGTTACAAATACTTTTCCCTTCCAAATAGCCCACTATGGTTTTAAATGGTATAAGGGTATAAATTGTTCTACAGCAGAAGATTGACTTTCTAATACTTCCCCACTCTTCTCTGAACTATTATGATTTCTCAGAATTTCAACTGTAATATTAAACGTCTGCTTTTAAGTCACTGAAAGAAGAATGACATCACAGAATAATTGCTGTTACAGAGAAGTTAAAGTTCACTAAAATGTCATTTTTCTAAGGTTTGCATTAAATTTCTTATAAATAGCTGTTCCCCCTGTTTTAGCTGTTTTAAACATTTTATGTTTATATAAATTCTTTTCTTGTAGCTTAATTTGAATATACATATACTAGTGACAATGTCAGATTTTCAAACAGGTTTTGTTTTTTTTTTTTTTAAATAATAGTGTAAATTTCACTCACAAAGTAAAAAAAATATCTCTCTCTCTCTCTCTCTCTCTCTCTCTCTCTATATATATATATATATACACACACACACACACAAACACACACACATATATGAATGAACATAATTGAGGACTGAGGTAATGGTTAAGTCAGTAAATTGTCCATTGTGCAAGCATGAGAATCAAAAGCTGGGTGTGACAGCCAGTTTCTGTAACCTCAGTCCTTGTGGGGTAGAGACAGGCAGAACCCTGGATTTCATTGGCCAGCTAGCTGAGGTGAATTGATGAACTCCCGATTCATTGAGAGACTCTGTCCCAAAATATATGGTGGAGAGCCAGTTGGGAAAGACACCTGATATCAACATGCATATCACAGAATATGTTGGCATATTTCATAGGAATGAAGTTATAATTTACCAAATTTGTTTGAATATTTTATAGAATTGGCCTCAGAACTTCTTTATATCTGTGAAGACAAAAAACAGAATAAAACCAAAACATAATAAGTAACGAATGTTCTTATGATACTTTTACATACTAGGTACCACATTCTCTGTATACCCATAATTTAATTACCTCCTAATATTCTTTTTGTTTTTGAAATGGGATGTGACCCCCATGTCTCAGACTGGCCTGGACTTACTATGTAGTCCTTTTTGGCATTGTATCTGCCTCACCCTCCTGAGTTCAAACAATTTGTAGGCATGAGACATCACTGATGAAACAGTACAGTTCAAAAAAAGCTGTTAACTAACATCTATCTTGATTGAAAGTGGTTCATTACATTTTGGATTGATTAGGGTTTTATAATTAGAAACAATTTTTTTTAAGGAATTAAGTCATAATTCCTACCTAACATAACATGGTAGTCCTTTTAACATTCACAATTTGTGATCATCCAACAGCTTCTTAAAAATTCTTACATTTAGTTTAAATTTTCTTTACAAATGTCTCTACAACTCATCTGCCATTTTGTCTCTGTTCTCTAAATATAGTTAGGTTTGAAACCTATTCAACAACTCTTTGAGAACCAGTGGTATAAAGATGAATTTACTGTTTTTGCACGACATAAGTTCTAGTGCTCTCTAATAGGGAGAGACTACCAAGCAGGAGGTCTGAAAGGTGTTGTGTTTGTATGGATAAGATTCAGTTGAAAATACTTTGGTAGAAATAATAAAAATGCTACTTTTACCAAAGGGTTCAAAGAGTATCTGAGACTTAAGGTGAATTTTGTGTGCTTATACATAAATAGTGAGGGATAATACAAAAATCAGGGGATAGAATTATTTCAGATCCAGAGGGAAAGTACAGACTACTTATGGGACAAAAAGACTAAGGTGACTAGAGCAACAGAAAGGAAAAACTGTATTGATTTTTTACAACATAACAAAATGAAGTTTTGGACATGGTAAGACATATATATATTGGTTCTAAATGTTGCTGTTCACCATCAGAGGATTTTAAGCAGGAGAGGAAAATAGTATCAGCTCCACTATAAGAAAATAGACATGGTTGATTTGTGGGGAACAAATTACAAATGGCAAGGTTAGACATAAGGAGGATGGTTGAAGTAATTTTAGCCTATTGCAGATGGTTGTGAGCCACCATGTAGTTGATGAGAATTAAACTCACGACTTCTGGAAGTGCAGTTAGCCATCTCTCCAGCCCCCTGAAAATTAAAATTTTATAAGAAATTTAAATTTTTTTGAAATTATTGTGTTTGAGAAATTGTTCCTTAAACAGCCCACACACAACTACTCATGCCATTCTTTTACAGAAAACGGCTTTTCCCATCTTCCTGTCCAAAATTTCAGCTACAGAATAGACAATTTCCATGATTTCTATCTCCTTTCATTTGAAGATGATTCTTCCTTCTTTTATTGTCCATGATATCCTGGGTCAATTTATGAATATAGTGTACATTTTCATTCATTCTTAAGAAGTCATCCCTTAAGTTTTGACGTGTCTTTTCTTTCTTTCTTTCTTTTTTTTTTTTGTTATTTTCTAATTTTTTTTATTTACATGCCAAATGATTTCCCCTTTTCTGTTTACTCCCTCCCCCTTCCCTCCCTCTTTTCTCCATTCAACCCCCTCTCGCTTCTCTGTCCTGGCATTCCCCTACATCCAGTCTTTCCAGGACCAGGGGTTTCTCCTTCCATCTTCTTGGAAATCTATTGATACGTGAATTGTGTCTAGGGTATTCCGAGATTCTGGGTCAATATCCCCTTATCAGTGACTGCATACCATGTGTGTTCTTTTGTGATTGGGTTACCTCACTAAGGATGATATTTTCAAGATCTGACCATTTGCCTAGGAATTTCGTGAATTCATTGTTTTTAATTGCAGAGTAGTATTCCATTGTGTAGATATACCACATCTTCTGAATCCATTCCTCCGTTGAGGGACATCTGGGTTCTTTCCAGCTTCTGGCTATTATAAATAAGGCTGCTATGAACATAGTGGAGCATGTGTCTTTATTGCATGCAGGGGAAGCCTCTGGGTATATGCCCAGGAGTGGTATAGCCGGGTCCTCCGGGAGTGTCATGCCCAGTTTTCTGAGGAACCGCCAGACTGCTTTCCAGAGTGGTTGGACCAGCTTGCAATCCCACCAGCAGTGGAGGAGTGTTCCTCTTTCTCCACATCCGCGCCAACAACTGCTGTCTCCTGTGTTTTTGATCTTAGCCATTCTGACTGTTGTGAGGTGGAATTTCAGGGTTGTTTTGATTTGCATTTCCCTAATTACTAAGGATGTTGAACATCTCTTTAGGTCCTTCTCAGCCATTAGATATTCTTCAGGTGAGAACTCTTTGTTTAGCTCTGTACCCCATTTTTTAATAGGGTTACTTGGCTCTCTGGAGTCTAACTTCTTGAGTTCTTTGTATATAGTAGATTGACATGTCTTTTCAAATCAGGTTTTGGCTGGTTTAGAGTCTATTGTGTAACTTCAAATGCACTATACTTCCAACCCATTTCTTGGTTGTTGAGGGTTTTTTGTTTGTTTGGTTGGTTGATTTGTTTTGTTTTTTGTTGCTGTCATAATTTTTTTTTAATGTATCTGTAATACATGGGTCTCACTGGGCAGTTGAGATTGATCTAAACTTAATCCTCCTGCCTCTACCCAAGTGGTAAGATTGTAGATACCACTATATCCAGCTTTTTTCTGCCTTTTACATAGTTTTTCATCCAAACAATTAAAAAGCAAGACTTGATTGTTGAAAAGTCGTCTTTCTCTAGCTGACCCTATTCCTAAAATGCACTTATCCCTCCATACAAAAATAGCATTTTTTATCTTAGACAATTTTGTAATTGTGTACTGATTTATTTTGTAATTGCTATCTGGTACACCTATTAAAATTAAAAGTTAAGAAGAACTTTGATTTTGTTTTGTGTTTGTTTTGTTTTTTGGGCTTTTTTTTTTTGCTGCTCTTTAATAACTCATGTTTAAATAGAATTGAAAATCTATGTTGACCAAAGTAAAACTAGTTACTGTTGAGCCCTGAATAATATTTCTATACCTTCCCTAGAGGCTTTTCCTTGAATCTCTTGATTTGCAGTTAAATCGCATCTACTTTTCAGTCTATTGTTTGTCTTTCTAAATCGTCTATTTCAACTGCTGAACACAAAATTTTAAAGGCTCTTTGTTTCAGGGTCGGGGTACATTGGGGGAATTAGACGGTGTGAGAGTAGGACATGAGAAAGACTATAGTATGAGACTGCAGAAGCTTGAAATCTCTGCTTTTACAAATCTTAATTCAACTAGTCTAGTGGCTCTCCCTTTTTTTCCCCATATAAATTTAGTTGTATTGGGGCCCCAAGTTTCATCTACTTGGAATACAAAGAGCAGTTAAGAAACTTAATTTTAGCATAGTGCAAGTGAAATATCAGACACATTCTTCCTATTTTTCTTTATATTTTTTGTCTGTACAGAAGCATGGTTGAATTTGCAACCGTAGATATCTGCAGTTTAGACATTATTTTCTTTAAGAAGGAAAATGCTGCCCCCCACCTCCACCCCACCAGACCTTCCCACTCCCTGGGACCCCAAATCTCTCAAAAGTTTGGTGCATCTTCTCTGACTGAGTCCATA
This sequence comes from Tokudaia tokunoshimensis, assembly GCA_036184795.1. Classification (NCBI taxonomy): domain Eukaryota; kingdom Metazoa; phylum Chordata; class Mammalia; order Rodentia; family Muridae; genus Tokudaia; species Tokudaia tokunoshimensis. The sequence goes on along the minus strand of BTHU01000023.1, from coordinate 3,398,560 downwards.
CCCTGCGGTCCTCTGCTGTATATGTATTGGGGGGCCTCACATCAGTTGGTGTATGCTGCCTGGTTGGTGGCTCACTGTCTGAGAGATCTCAGGGGTCCAGGTTAGTTGAGTCTGCTGGTCTTCCTTTGGGGTCCTCCTCCTCCTCAGCTTCTTCCAGCTTTCCCCTAATTTACCCACAGGGGTCAGCAGCTTCTGTTCATTGCTTGGGTATAAATATCTGCATCTGACTCTTTAAGCTTGGACATCCTCTTGGAGACAGGGGTTGGGGGTTGGGATGGGATGTGGAACAGTCGGGAGGGTGGACAGGGAGAAGGATAAAGTCAGGATTGTAAAAAAAAAACATTAGATTATAAATAATAATAAAATTTAAGCATTCTTAGAGGGGGAAAAAAAAGAAGGAAAATGCTATTTAGAAGTTCTTCATATAACACTTGAGTATGCCTTTAGAACTGGACTGTATGGGACACAAGGAGAGAAGATAGTAAGCAGCAGGAGCCAAAGGCATGGTCTTAGATTTTGCGATGATGAAAGTTTTTATTTGGTAGTTTGGTACTCTAAATATATACATGTATATACATGTATATTCTTCCTCTCTGACAACTGCTTTAAGTTTGACATTTAACCACAGCCTAAAGCATTAATTTTCTTCTAAAGAAGGTAAGCATTCAAAAATTTTAAAAACCAAATTCAGCGAATTTCTTGGAATATGATCTTTAAAGAAAGTCTACAAGCCTAAGGTTGAAATTGTTATATTTTAATATAGTTAAGTTGTATTATATATGTATTAAGTAAGTCGTGCCTCCCAAAGATTAATATTTATGGATAAGTTGAAGATAAATATACTATTGTCTTGAATTTTAATTGTTTGACAATCAAGAACAATTGAACACCTACTGTCTATGGCAGCAAGATAGCAAATAGAATAGATAAGACTTTTTCTGTCAAGATGATATTCAGTTAATGAACCATTTCTTTCAAATCACTTTAAAGAGTCATCTAGTTCAGCCACTCAGTTCAAATGGAAAACCTGAGCACTAAGATTTACAGAAGAGTAAGAATTTATCAGTTCCAAGTAATGATAGCAAACTAGGAAAATCAGCACAAATTTTAAAAATTAAAAAAGTTAAATTACAACAAAAGTTGAGTTGTAAAATCCACTGTAAAATCCATTCTACTATGTCATCTTAAGTTAGAATGAAGAAATACATGTCTATTTTTCTTCTGCAATTGTTAAACCAGGGTTTTGTATCTTGTAGTTAATGAATTTATAAATTATTCTTTGCTCATGGTAGTTAAAAAGGCAAGTACACAGATGATGGATTTAATGTGTTTAGGTAATGTGACTAGAGATGTATCTGTCTTCAGACGCACCAGAAGAAGGCAATTGTATCCCATTACAGATGGTTGTGAGCCACCATGTGGTTGCTGGGAATTAAACTCAGAACCTCTAGAAGAGCTGTCAGTGCTCTTAACCACTGAGCCATCTCTCCAGTCCTTGTTCTATTTTTTTAATCTGAAAATTTGACAAATGAGCTGAGCATGGTAGCTCACACCTATTCATCTCAGCAGTTGGAAGGCTGAGGTGGGATTGATTAACTGCCACATTTTGAGTCCATTTTCAAATACATAGTGAGGAATATGCCATCTTTAGCTAGCAGATTCCAAAACTAATCTGGGAGTGGGGAGCACAATACATACAACAAAAGGAAAATGGATGTTAGAAGCAAATCTCTTGGCATTATTTCTAATTGGTATATCTCTTAGGTGAAAAATATGTAATATTTGGCTGCTAGTAATAAGTAAAATTTTTTCCTATATTAGGTATTGTCTTCTGAGAACACTGAAGCAATGTCAGACATTGAGGGAAGCTCTAATTGCTGCAGGAAAAGAGATCATATGGCATGGGCGGACAAAAGAAGAACCAGCTCATTATTGTAGCATTTGTGAGGTAAGTCATTTTTCTTGCCCACAGTTGTTTATAAAAAGTTTTGTTTTTTAATATTTTTTGGTAATGCATTTTACTTTGATTAGCATTGTATAGTTTTAGTATTTTCTCATCAGATATTAGTATTTAATGGTGTCATATCTCATTAGTTGTTTACCTTAACAGTATCTTCTATAGAGTCATTTGGCTGTTAGATCGTTACCAACAAGGAAAGTTGGAAGATTTTAGACTAGGAGCAATCTAGATGTACACAGATGCCAATAAACTGGGTTGAGTTTGGAATAGCCCAGTGGGCTTTGGTGTTCAGTGCTCTGGTGGAGTTCACAAATGACTTGTCAATATTCTGCTGTGGCTAAGGCTTGCAAGGGAAACAACAACAAAGTGATAGCTGGTCTGAGGAACTTGAAGTCTATTTGGAGATGATAAATTACAGTCAACAAATAAGTAATGCACATCAGATTGTAATAAGTATGAAGGTGGACTTAGTAGAAAAATGCAAGAGAGGGAAATAATTATTGTAGTTTTGTTTTCCTTTCTATTATTGGCAATAAGAACTTACGAAAACAACAAATCCATAGCTTTAGCCCTTTCTTGAAGGATGAGTGTGATTTTAGCAGGCTATATACAAACTATAGTGAGAATACAGGTTGACTGTGAGGAGTACCATGAGTGGAGGAATGGAATGGCTTTAGAAAAAAGGTTAACTAGTCCCGTGTGGCTATAATACTGACAGTAAAGATTCTTCTGATAAAATCTAGGTGATATGTAGCTTTTGATGTATCATGAAGTTGTCAAATAATTTGATATTTATTCCAAAGTTATTGAATCTACCAGAAACATTTGAGAAGTCAACAAAGATAGTATATATTTCACACAAAAAAATGGAAAGGATAGAGAAAATAAGATGCATCCTAGCAATCTTGTGAGAGATAATTCCTTTGCCACATATGCTAGACTAGAACATGGCAATAGATTGTTGCAGTGGTACAGAAATTTCAAAATAAAGTATTTCTCAGCCTTCCTAATGCTTTTAGGACTAGTACAGTTCCTCATGTTGTGGTGACCTCCAACCTTAAATGTAATTTTGCTACTGTTATGAATTGTAGTGTATATGTTTTCTGATGGTCTTAAGTAGCCCTCTAAAAGGTTCACTCTACTCCCAAAGGGGTCACAAGCCACAGGTCTAGAAGGTGAAAAACCACTAGGTAACTTATTAAAAGGTAGCAATGAGGGACAAGTTGAAGAATGCTGACAGATTTTCTAGCCTCCATTCTTTAGGCTCATGTTACCCATTAATGATAATGATAAATGTGGTAAACTCTGGAATTTTGAATTAGCTCATTCTCATGAGCTAATTCCTATCCTTGAGGAAGTTTAAGGATAAATTACAGATGGGGGCATTGATGATCTGTTCCAAACTTTGAACTTTGGTAATTCTGTTGTTGACTTTAATTTTAAATGATTGCATTCATTGGCTATTTTAGTGGTATATAATATAGTCAGAGGAAATTAATGAAGAAATAAATGTGTCTTATACCTTGGAAAATATCTGAGGATGAGTCCTATACCACAATGTTACTTTATTTCAAGACAGATATATTATTTCTAATGTTTCTAAAAATCTTACTTTTAACATAAAGCTTATAACAAATACTTACTCACTGTCACTTGCCAGTTCCCTCATCTGTAAAATAATCAGATTATATTCATTCATTTCACAGGTGTATTTTGAGGTTTGAGTAAGCATTAGATATTATGACATGCTCTGGCAGTGCAAATATGAACACAGTCTTTTTATTTAAAGAGCTCAGTCTATATGGTTGTCTGTGATGGATTCTGTGAAGGAGACATGAAAGGAAAATAGTGATCACTTGACAGATTGTATACTAATGTTTTGATTTCAAAGAAAAACAAACTGGTATTAATTAAAATTTTTAATTAAGTTCTATCACAATTGTCATGGTTATACCATTTCTTTCTTTCACTCACCTAAATATGATTACTCTAATGTCTTGGGGTTTGATACAGTATATAAACTTTTTCAGTCTCAGTCTCCCCCCCCCCCCCCCCCGATCTTTAACTGTACAGTTCTTTTCAAGTAGATAGTAGACTATGATAACATCGAAGCAGTACAATAAACACCATCATGTCTATTGACCCCACTTTTCATTTGTGTGTAAAACAGGTGGAGGTTTTTGATCTGCTTTTTGTCACTAATGAGAGTAATTCTCGAAAGACCTACATAGTGCATTGCCAAGATTGTGCACGAAAAACAAGTGGGAATCTGGAAAATTTTGTGGTGCTAGAACAGTACAAAATGGAGGATCTGATGCAAGTCTATGACCAATTTACATTAGTAAGTGAAATCAACATGTGAGTCCATTAGATCAGTTGGGAGGAAGTAGTGTTTGCTCTGCCACCTGAGAAATAGGAGGTAATGAAATATGTAGATTTTCTTTTCGCTTATCAAGATATTATATGAGGGTATATTTATATTGCTTCTACCACCTTTTCCAAGTAATTATTACTATAAAATTGACATATCACTTTTGCCTTGCTTCTTGGAGAGATCAACCTAAAAATTATTGTGAACTGGCTCATGGGAGTATTTGAGTAGCACTTAACTTCCTGCCATGCGGTATATCCTTATAAAATTCAAGTGTTACTCACAAATCACAAAGTTTTTCATTGCAAGCCGCAGATATGGGAAGCATTTCACTCGAAGCAGATCTGAATAGAACTACAGACATAATTTATGAATTTTCATTTTCTCCCCAATACTTTATACATGTATGTAATCAAAACCTAGCTTTTGAATAGCTCCTGCTGATATTTTTTTCATTTGAATGGTCTCCAAGATTGCTTCAAGAAAAAAAAATAATCTGGAATTTACAAAAAAAATGTTACCCACCTTAGATAGATCCCTGAAGGGCAGTCACTAGTAAAATTGTAATTAATTTGATAAATTGTTTTTGTAAAGCCCTGTCAAAGAAAGCAATAGATAAAAAGTGGTAAATTAAGTAATATTCCAAAAAATTTTGGAGGTACAGTAAAACAAAAGATGGTCTTAGATTCTTACTAAAGGTGGCCAGGTGGGAGATCATAAGGGAAGTTGTACTGTACGTTGTGTAGCAAGTCTGCTGAACTTTGAACAGTTTCATAAACCAACATATATATTTGTAGCTGTGAATCAAGGAACACAACTAACAAATGAATCTACCAAAATAGTCTACCTTGCTTTTATTTCCAGGCTCCTCCATTACCATCCGCCTCATCTTGATATTGTTCCACGGACATTAAAAATGAGACCTTTTCTGCTATTCAGGAAATAACCCAGTTCTGCACCACTGCTTTTTGTAGCTATCTCGTAAGGCTGCTGGCTGAAAACTGTGTCTATGCAACCTTCCAAGTGTGGAGTGTCAACCAACTGGACAGGAGATTACTGCTCCTATGCCAGGACTGAGCTAATTAGCTGAACTTCAGAGAAAAATGAATAATAATTTCCACGTTTTGTATATATCTGACAAAACTGGCAACATCATACAGACTACTGACTTGAAGACAACCTCTTTTATATTTCTCAATTTCTGGGCTAATCAATTTGTTTTCACCTATCTTTTCCCTTTCAGAATTTTCCTTGGGGGAAAAAAAATAACTAACCTAGCTGGTCATTTCTTTGTAAGGTAGTTAGCAATATTTAGTCTTTCTTTGGTCAATTTTTTTTTTTTAATGTGAAAAGTTAAACTTTTTTACTGCTTTTATGATTTTCTGTCTTGATTTGAAACCATAATGGTTATACTTTTGGTTCCCAAATAAAACATTTAAAAAAAAATTAATAGCAAAGTCACAAAGATAATGGATTGCACATAGACTAAGAAATAAACTTCAGAATTGTGATTTTTGTTTCTAATCTTGATGTAAATTTACACTATTTATAAATACATATTTATTGCCTGAAAATATTTGTGAATGGAATGCTGTTATTTTTTCCAGATTTACCTGCCATTGAAATTTTAAGGAGTTCTGTAATTTCAAACACTACTCCTATTACATTTTCTATATGTAAATAAAACTGCTTAGCCTTGAACAGAAACTTTTATTAAAATTGTTTAATGTTTAAAGAGTTTTCTATTGTTTGAGTTTTAAAAAGAATTTATGTACAGTGCCCAATTTTTGTTCATTTTTCAAATCTGATTATATATATTTTATATATACTTATATCTGTATATATAATATATATAGAAATCTAGATATATATGTATAAAGATTTAGAACTTGAATTTTTCTTGTTTTAAGTCTCACATCTATGGTAGTTTTTTGAGGTGTCTACTGTAAAGTATTGCTTACAAAAAGTATGATTATTTTTAAAGAAATATATATGGAATGTATCTTCAAGACCTAAAATGTTAGACTGGTTTATTGTTAAATTGCAACTTCTGCAATTACAGACAAATTAAAAAAAAATCTGCCAAATGTATAATAGAAAACAAATAGTGACTGAACTTAGAACTTTAAAGGGAGTTTTAACACAGGCTTTTCAAATCCTATACATGGCTCAGCATTCAGGATGAAGGGCCCTGTTTTAGAAAGAAAATTAATTAAGAGGCTTATTTTTTAATGTTAGGCATTTTGAAATCTTATGCCTTTCTGCATGCATAACAGTGGAATGGGTAACTATAAATTCCATATCGCCAGTAAAATATATTGGGTTGTATTACCATTCACAGATTACTGGTAGTTAATACTAGGATTTCAATTTTTAATAATGGCACCTTCCATTTGTACCTCCATTTTCTGAAGTACTTTGGGACACATTTTTATTTTAGAATATTCTTATTAAGAATTTTCCACAAAATTAGGGAAGAAGCATAGAGAATGCTGTAAGTAAAGAGTGGGTGGGTGAGTTGGTTGGTTGGTTTATGTGACTGAAGAGAATCTCTAGTCTTATTGCTGGACTGTCATGCTGAATACATTATCTTTTCAGATAATTTTTAGAGCATGTCTTAGGAGTAATTGAAGGACTGAAAGTATAGAAATATTTAATTCAGTTGGTTAATAATTTAGTAAGCATTGAATGTCTCTGTTGGCATTCATTTCTTATTTTTTTTGGGGAAACAATTATTCCAAATCATTTATCCAAATACTGATCCAGATATTTAACTACAAACATTTTAAATGGTTAATTTGTGAAAATAAGCTATCCAGAAAGTCTGACAAAATGAAATAAGGAGGTAACACTTTTGTGAACAAAAATTCTAAGCCAACCTTAAAGGAACAATACTACACCCAACTGTTCTTACTTTGTTCTAGTTTGTCTTACTGACGTATCTTTTGTGTGATTTTTGTTAAGGTTAATTTTTGTCAAGATGAGTGTATTGTCTTACATCTATATAAGAGAAATTTATGTAATCCACATTTGAATAAATATATCAAGATTAATACTTGTTTAGGAACTTAGTCTTTGAATAAGTAAAAATAGAAATATGGAGATAGGAAGTAGAAATCAAGTCGATAATTCTCAATTAGATAAGTGAAGGTATTTGTAAACAGCTTTACTTCAACTAACAGCCTTTATGATTTGCATTTTTTCAGATTTTAGAAGGTAGTTTTGTTTTCTTTTGTTTTTTACTGTTTACATAGGTAAGTCCATTAAGTCACACAGTATCCAGATGGCTTAATAATGAAATAAACTTACATCGTAGCATATACATTTTTCAGAGAAAGCTCATTCCATAATATATAAATAACAAAGCAGATGTTGGTCCAAAGTGCCAACAAAATTCTTTTCTCATTGGCACCAATTAAAAGTTACTCTTAATGAGCATCAATATTGCAATTTGATTTGCCTAACCTATTATTTAAGTTAAATTAATACAAAATCCTAGGTTTACATTTTAAAATAAAGCCAAAGTCACATTTTCAAAACAATGAACTGATATTTAAGACCTTTCAAAGTACTAGTAATTGACCAATCAGAAGTAAGGGTAAAATAATGTAGTAGCTTAAGTGAAATGAGGTGTCTCCTACATATGAAATACTATTTTTATTGTGTGTTTGATGGGAGGGATACACATGTATCCTGCCATAATGTTATGCGGATTTTCATTTATTCCACATATTTGTCCCGCACGTGAGTAAAATGTGATTACTGCTTTCTAGCCTTTTTATTACATTTAGGAAGGGGGGGTTATATAAATATATCCTGGGAACTTAGAGGAGATATCAAGTATCAGGAGTGACATTGGGGCATGCATTTTAGCATCATCGTACCTAACAGGACAAGATGATTTGGGAATTCCAAATGTGGCTGTGGCTGTGGCTGAAGGAATGGCAAAAGACAGTTTGAAAAGAGCTAAGGATTCAACATTAGAAAGCTTTTCTTGCCATATGTGATGTTTGCATTTCATCTTGTAATTAATGTAGAGCCATCTATTAGATTTAAGCTAAAGAACATTGAGTTTACAGTGCTCTTACTGCCTATTTATTAGTTTTGTGCACTATGTTTCTTATATTGACTTTGAACTCATGACCTTCTTACCTCAACCTCGTGAGCACAGAGATTACAAGCTTACACTACCGTACCTAGGTTTATTGCCCTTTTCATCTTCTCTGCATTGCATCTAGATATTTCTAAAGTTCGGAAGGAAGAGATGATACGGGCTTGAACTTCAAATTTTAAAGGCCATTGAGGTCCAGGAGATTTGTGCACTCACACAAACACACACACACACATTTGTAACTAAAAATAGCATTTAAAAGGTGTGTTTAATATAAAGCAATACTCCAAAATATACTTTTCCTTCAAAAACGTCCAAGTACAATATACTTACTTTAAAAGAGAAGGGGGAAAGAGTAAGTGAATCCATAATACAAATGCAGCAGAAGTTTTCATCTAAAAAGACTATAGTTCATCCAAGATTTGAAAGTACAAGTGCTATATATAAATTCCAAGTAGGGTGTGTGTGTGTGTGTGTTTTGCACACATTGAGCTCTCAAGTCACTTTTTGCCTTACTGCTTTGATACAGGATTGCTGTTTTTGGCTAACTGGCCAGCAGACTCTCATGATTTACCTGTCTATGCCTCACAAAATACTCTAGTTACAAAGACACATATAGCTATTCTTGTCTTTATGTGCATGCAAAGGATTCAGATTCTCATGCTTGGACTGCAACTGTTCATTAAAACATCTCCCAGTCCACCTGAATGGTTTTTTTCCCCAATATGATATACGTACAGGTAATATAATTGCATACATCTTTTTGTACATAGTATTTTTTTTAAAGAGTAACTACCATAGTACCAGTTGATTAACTTAGTCCATGCTATTCATTACAATTTAAATGTTTATTGCATGTATTTATTTTGTCTCCTATAACCTTCCCCACCCCAACTTGGGGTCACTACTGATTGATTCATTCTCTCTCTATTGATCAGCCTGTAAATTATTTTGCCATATGTCATACTAAGTCAGATTGCATTTATAGTGCATGAATTAGAATTCCTCTAGTCTTATCTCCATTTCCAGAAAAGGCCAGTTGGTTGCAAGAAAATTCCATGAACCAGAGGCCGTCGAAGAGCTCTGTGTGAACCTAGGAAGACTAGGAAAGCTACCTCTTAAGTTTTTCTGCCACCTCTATCACCTTATGCTGCTACTGCTGCTGCTGCTTTCTCTTCCTCTTTTTTTTCCTCTTTCTCTTTTTTTCTGTGTTACTGTTCTACTCATATACTTTCCTTCCCAATTCAAATACTCTATGATAACATAGGCTAAATTTTTGTTTGGACCTTTTATTATCTTAATTTTTTTATGTCTTAGGTTAGCCTACATAAAACACAAATAGTGACAGTACATTTTGATGAGTTACTACGGAGCAAGCACACATGTAAAGACATGGAGTATTACCAATGCCCTAGATTCTAGAAGCTGCCTTGTCCATCCATGCTCTTCACCAAAGGTGATCAGCCTGTTCTCTAAAATGACTTAAGTTCTTTTAGCATTTTTTTTAACTTGGTATAGCTATTCACTATGAATTGAAGTATTACCTCCTGGAGAGGGGAAGGGCTCATAAAGACTTGGGATAGCAAAGTTTAGAAGTTCTATAAGCTCTAGAAAGTTATAAGATTCATAAGGCCATTTTACCTAGATTACAAGAGCAGTAAACAATTGCTCAAGGAGTGGAGCCTTTTCAGTGGAACTGCCTCCATGTTGGGTAAGGAATTACAGGGATGTAGCCTTCTGACGTTAAAGTGATGCAGCTGCCTTTTAGCTCTGTACTCCCATAAGTAACCCCAATAAACTCTACCCAAGCTGTACTTGGGTAGAATCCTTGCTTTAGTCATCAGTACCTCATCTGAGGTGAACAGGTGTTTATGGTTGTCTCCTCAGGGAAATTATACAGAGGTATACCACAGATCCGCATTAGTTTCTGGATTTCAAATTTGCTCTCTCACATCTAGAGATGGGCACACTTAAGTTTTTCATTATCACTGAATCATTTACAAGTTTATTAAATACTCATGGCATTTATGCATAACAATTGACTTCATCATATGTATGTCAAATTTCCTCATGGCATCATTTAGCTTAACTGACATTTAACACGGTAATATTGTATACTTGATACCGTGTCACATCAAGAAGCACATGATGTCAGATATCTCACTTCATAGTGTTTGTTGCTAATCAACTATTTAATACAGCATAGGGCTAGGGAAATATCTCAGTGTACAGTAAGTGCTTGCTACCTGAGTACAAGGACCTAAGTTCAGATCCCTCATCACCTACATAAAAGCCCAACAGATTGGCATGCCTCTGTGCCTCCAGAGATCAGTAAACTCCAGGTTCAGTGAGATACCCTCTTTGAAAAAATATGATGGGAAGTAATAAAGGAAGATGGTGCACATTAACCTTTGGTATCCACATACACACTTTGGCACCAGCAGTACACAGCATGAAGATAAATGCCTATTTGACAAATGGATCACTAGATGTTTCTACCATACTTTTAACTTTCTGAGTAGTGTGTGTGTGTCTGTGTGAGAGACTTGTCTTCACACAAATACTCTATCCTCAACATTTTACTTTAGATTTTAACCCATTGATTCTGACCTTCCTGTTTTCACTTTCCAAATACTTGAATTACAGGCATATGTCGCTGTTATTTTCAGTTCACACTTTTTCTAGCCTTTTATATATATATTTTTTCCCTTTCAGCCATATGGAAAGACTTTTTTCCTAATACTTTCTGATTTATCTTACAATAAACAGCAAAAGTTCCAAGATGCGGTTAAGACTTTGGGTTAGAGGTTTTGAGAAGAGCCAGGGTAACAAAAGCGAGAGGAAGACATTGGGAATCAAGAAAGAGGGGGCAGTGCTGATTAAAAAGTAGAGAGCCTGGCGGTGGTGGCACACGCCTTTAATCCCAGCACTTGGGAGGCAGAGGCAGTCGGATTTCTGAGTTCGAGGCCAGCCTGGTCTACAGAGTAAGTTCCGGGACAGGAGAAACCCTGTCTTGGAAAAAAAAACAAAAACAAAAACAAAGAACTAAAAAGTATAAACAGTTCAGAGCAAAATTAGGCAACAACCTTAATGCCTCTCATATGGCCCTGGCACAGGAGACATTCGCAACCACAAGATAAGTCCTGCAACCCTCATGAAAACCAACTAGGTTGGCAGCCAAAGGATAAAATCCCCAGTTCTCCTAAAAGCATAAATAAATATACTGGGCAGATTTGGTGTGATGTGACTCCTGTTTAGCTGGTTAGCATGGGAAAAGAAAAGCAGTTCTAAACCCATTGTGGCTCGTGCCTTTAAACCCAGCAGTAAGGATTGGTGGATTGTTGGTGTTCTGGGTTATGCTGGGTGATTGAAATGAGCCACTGCAGAATGAATTTAGGCTTCTGAAGCAGCAAGGGCATAAGCCTGTCAAGGAAGAAATAACCATTCTTTTTGCACCTTTAGCAAATCCTTCGCATACCAAAACCACTTATCTAGAGTTGTCTTGAAAAAGAACCTATAACCTTAAGCAATTCTCAGCCAAAGAGACTTCCTGATTTGCCAGGCACTTCTTCTAAGTTATACAAGAACTCTGAGAAAACTTTAAAAGGACAACCCCATAAAAAGGCTACTTCCAGGCATGATGCCTTCACTCCTGAATTCATGCCAGATACAATGGCTATGTTAAAATTCTGCTACAGTGGATCTCTGAGTTCAAGGCTAGCCTCGTCTATAGAAAAAGTCCCAGGCCAGTCAGGGTTACATAAATAGAGCTTCTCTAAAAGAAGGAAAAAGAAAAGAAGATTGAATAAGAAAAGAAACAAGCCATTCTAGTGTTTCCCATACTTCAAAGCCTGGCACCATCTTGAAAGAGGACCTAGTTGAGACTGAACTACTCTGGGGACCTGAAAACAAGGAACAGTCACAAGTCATGGAGGCAGGGGACAATATGCCAATCTTTGGGCAGGTGAAGGATGCAAGAGGCAGTTGTAGAGAGGATGAGTGTTGATGCAGCAGGGAACTCAGATTGGGAAGGGGTCTTACCTTCTGTGGTGAGAAGTCCTATTGCTTGTAGATTACTATGGATACACAGCTATGTGTGCTGCCTATGGCTTCCACAGCCATAGAACTGCATTCCCACTATATTCCATCTGTTGTCAGGTGGGTCAGTGATTTCTGACCCCAGATCTTGCCAATTGCTCAATTTGCATATACCATTGTCTTATTGCTGGATAGGGACTGAAAAGTGTGGAGGCGGGAAGACACAGTGCCCAGTTTTATTGAACCTTGCCCTCAAATTCACAGTACAGTGCTGTGTTTGCTTCGTCCCATGTCTGCTGCCTTCAGCCACATGGTCAAACATCAGCATGGATGTTTGCCACCCCTGGGTAGAGGTGGGGAGTGCTGGACAGAGTGGGCACTTGCCTCTCCTAGGGGTTGCAAAGCCTTTCAAAGACAAAATAGCTCCTAATGAAAGGACAACATAAATCTCATTTGTCTCCATTTAAGGACCAGGCCTGATTTCAAAAGGCCATAAGGCACCAGCTCTAGGATCAGACCATAAGTCTCAGGAAATAGTGTTGTGTTTTATATAAAAGAGAGAGCCCGGATATGTTTTGTGGCTCCAGGTATGGTGAGGTGGAAGAGGGTGCTCTGCAGGCCCATGCTGAGGCATCCTTTCTGTTGGCATTTCATCTAGGCTCCTCCCCACAGTTACCTGGCAACAGCCAGATGTGCCTGACTCACTATGTCCCTTTCCTCCCCATTCCCCTCCCCAATTCTCTCCATGTGCACACATGACCGACCTCCTCTTCCCTTCTCTTCTCTCCTCTCCTCTCCTCTCCTCTCCTCTCCTCTCTTCCCCTCCCCTCCCCTCCCCTCCCCTCCCCTCCCCTCTCCTCCCCTCTCTCCTTTTCAACTCCCCTCCCCATGCCCTGAATAAACTATTCTCTGCTATACTGTCATGTGGCTGGTTCCTCAGGGGGAAGGGGTGTCTCAGCATGGGCTCACAGAGGCACCCTCTCCCCTCATACCAAACATATTCCTTCTTCCTTATCTTTTTATAAAATACAACATTTGTGCCTAGACTTGGATTTAGAAATTCCAAAATTTACATTCCCTGCTAGAACTAACCTACCCAAACTTTGGAGAACTGGTAAGCTCCTTCCCCTTACTGGTCAGTATAAACATCCCCTGGTTCCAAGAGAGGGTCAATGAGCTCACAGCCACCCTCTGTGTTGTATTTGAGGGTGGGGACATTCAGTCTTTATGACTGGTTTTTTTCACTGACACTTGTTCTAGGACCTCTAACCGTTGGATGACCCCTTCCCCTTCTCGGAATCAGTTTTCATGACCCCTCCCTCTCGGGGGGCCATCCCTGAACGCACTTGATCTCATCTGAAGCGGGTTTTCTCTTGCTGCCATAGAAAAAGTCCTATGCTTAGATAAACTGGTTTTTCCTGTGAGTCTGGGATTCACATATAGCCACTAGCATCTGAGTGATGACCCGGTATGTCTAGACCTGGCTGTTTATTTGTTTGTTTGTTATTAATTTTGTTCTCGATACTCCAGTAGGAACATTTTAAGAACTCTATTCTCACCCAAAGAGTTGGTCTTCACCACCTTGTCCCTACTTACTGGGATGTCTCCAGGTCTAATGCACAGTACCCAGCAAGCAATGTCTCTACATGGCCACTTAACTGACACTTTAAAAACAACTCTCTCACTGGCAATCCGTAGACTTTTACCTCCTCCCTCCCATTCTCTTGCCACTTGTTCTGCTCCTAGTTCGAAGTCCTTTTGATTCTGCTGCTGCCACAGGAAAAGCAGCCATCACCCTGCCCCCACTACCTGCACTTCTGTGTTCTGCTGAGGACGAGGAAGCTCGGCCCTGTGAGCCTGGTGCCACTGTGAGAACCCTGTCAGAAATAGCAGGCCAGCTCCCCATGACCAAGGATGGAGGCTCACAGACAGACTAAAACTTTCCATTCCACCCAGGACTGCCTGGGGAAGGACAGATAAGGGAATGGCCTAAACAGAGAATTACCCTGCCTAGAGTGAGAACAGAGAGGGAAGTGACAAAAAAGACAATGCCAGGAAATACCATGAATACCACAAGGTGGGCAGGACAGGGCCAAATGGCAGAGACAACCTCCCCATTCGAGTTGACCAATAATTTTAAATGTTGTTCAGGGTAACCAATTGCAGTCATCCAACTCAGGCGACTGTTGAACTCCCCGCCAAAATGTTTATAAAAAGGGTGTGCTTTGTGAGCTCGGGGTCTCCTCTTGCCTGCGTGCTGGGGGACCCCAATGTACATTGGAATAATAAACCTCTTGCGGATTGTAGTGATTCTCGTCTCTGTGGCCTTATTGAGTGGGGGTCTTCCGTCAGACTCTTACACCACCCTGCCCGTTGATTCTGCCTCGAAGGAAAAGCAGATCTCACCACACATACATACACACACACACACACACACACACACCCCGTGCTTCAGGGTTCTGCCTGGGTCCCTGTTCTGCTGAGTCACTGATTTCCCTCCCCACCCACCTCATGCTCTTCCTGCTTTCCAGCAGCCACCAGCCACTGCTGCCATCATCTTGGGTGGGAATTCTCTCACATTGCCTGAGCAGAGTTGCTAGGAGACTAGGAAAACACTGCTGTGACACCAGCTCTCACCTTACCCTGTTCGCTTTCATTGGCTCTACCACAGCTGCCACCCAGTGCTGGGTCCACAGGCCAGTGTCAGCTGCCTGGGAAATGGGCCTGCTTGCACGCCTGCCCAACCTGGGCACACTGTCCCTGGCCAGTACTCGGTTCAGCCAAGCTGCTTCACAGTCAGTCACCACTGTCAGCCCTCTGATATCTTAACATTCTGATCCACATCAACTCTAAGGTAAGTGTACACTAGACAAAACTCAGTCATTTGTCTCTTTGTGTGTTTGTCTCTTCATGTGTTTTTCTCTGCTGATACATAGCCACAAGGCCAAGAGTTCCAAACAGTATAAAGTTTAAAGATCACTGCCTTATGTATGTTTAGCCTTGTTTTTACTGCTGTCATTAGTTATAGTGTGCTCTATTTGCTAGATACATTCTCAAACAATTCAAATTATTAAACACAGGTTGTTTAACTCATATATGCTCAGTAGATACTGCTCTCAATCTTGTCAGAAATCTGCTAAATGTAAGCTTATGACAGACAGAGATTCCCAAAGCCTAACAATTATCTGCCAAGGTTTCGGAGAAGATAATGGCACAATGACAAGACCACCTGGATTGTGGTATGATATCCACTGAGAAACACCTCTCCATTGCCTTGCCCACTGCTAGAGCTATACTGTGGACAAACAAGATACCCTGAGAGTCAAATATCTCATATTGCCTAAGTCAAGGCGGGTCATTTCTCATTTTACACATATCTACTCCACAGGAAAAAAAATAAAAAGGAAAAGCTTTCATCTTCTGGGTCTGACAGCCAGACTGACTCCACCCACATTGCGATGGATACCACAGGGACCTGGGAATTGTTTAGGTAGTGGCCTATAAAACAACCTCTGTCATCTTTATTAATACATGACTCCTAAATTATAATTTATTCTTCCCAGATTTCTGACTACACTGACAGCTAAGGTAACTGTAACTTGACAGTTAGAAAACAGACGTAGCTCCTTACACTAAGGTAATCCACCACTATATTTGCTCATTAATAAGTTTGTTACCTAGCTAAGACGGCCAGATTTCTTATAGACTTCATGATAAACAATACACAAGTTCAGATGTAAGCTTTCACAGATGTAATCTCCTGTTACTTCCTTAGCTAAACTCAGTTTCCAGTGACTAAATTTCTTCTTCTTGCTATGCCATTGTCCTAACATTGATCAGTATAGTTCTTATAATGAAACATTCCACTATACAATCCAACTAATCACAAGTTCAAATAATATGTTTCCTTTGATTGCCTTTAAGATAAACTTAAAGTGTTTCTTGTGTGGAATCTACACTATAGGCTATCATGTTCAAATATGTTTCCCTTGGTTGTCTTTTAACTATGTGTAGCAGAATGTTCCTCAAATTAATTTAAATATTAATACAACAAGAAGCATGTGATTGGACAGAGAAAAGGGAGGTGGAGCTAAGGGTTTCAGAGACAGTGACAGGAAGAGAGGAGGAGAGGAATGAAGGAAGATGGAGGAAGAGAAAGACGATTCAGATTCCGCGTGGCTTTAAATTGCCACAGGTAGCTATGAATATCATATAAGGGATGGATAATTACAGGACAATTTGTCTTATTTAGGTTGGAAATTTATAGCAATATCAATTGACTCGGACATTTTGTGTGGTAAGAATTTACTGATATAAATCTGACTTATAAATTACAAGCCTCTAGAGTTTTGATTTTACTGGGTTACTGGGATTTGGGTCTGTTGACCACAGGGGTGGATGGCTGGGAATGTGAGCAGAATCTGAGCAAGAGAACTATAATCAGTCACTGCATGGGGCTAGCCATGGAGGCAGCAGGTCACTGAAGAGTAGCTGGGTAAAGTGTGGGATGGTGCCATTTTTTATTATTTCCCACTACAACTATAGACTTAAGACTTATCCTCATTTTGCTAAATGTGATATATTCAGTCTCTTAGACAGAAGGAAAAAGCCCTTCTTGCTCCTTCTGCTCCACAAAAGGTTTTTGTCTTCCCTAAGCTCATCTTAAAGACTGTTCATGCTAACAAATTTATTTCTTTTGTAAACTTATAAGCTACAGGAAACCCACTTAGACCTACCTCTCATGGACAAAATAGACTCCATCCAGATAAGTATACCTGCCAGTCAATACCCTAAGTTCTCACTTGTTACCTTTTCCAGAGAGTGGGACTCCCCTCACCATGACCACCAAGACCTAAGGGTTTTAAAGGTACACCTAAGAAATATTTTTTCTCCCAAACTTACTTAACTTTATTCTCTTCATATGTGTGTGTGTGTGTGTGTGTTTCAGCATCTTGTCAAGTCCAGGTGTTTACTATAGCCAGGACAGCTCCAGAGAAGCAACCCACAGATGCTCCAATCTACTCTCACAGACACTTCTACTACTGAACCTGCTCCTTCCTATCTGTTCACAAATGGTTCTACAAACCCTGGACAACAAGGAAACAGCCAACTCTGCTAAAACTGGACCAACATTCCCATACCCATTTTCTTAGGTTTGCTAGAGACACATCACCCCAAAGTCAGTAGGAAGTAGCTAAAGATCACAATTGACACTATTCCTGCTCCACCATCACTCTTTCTAATTTTTCTTTTTTTTTAATTAAGCCAAAAATGGAAGAATGTTGGCATTTTATCTAGGCTCTGCCCCACAGTTACCTGGCAACATCCAGGTGTGCCTGACTCACTATAAAAGGAGATGCTTGTCTCCTCCTCACTCTCTTGCTCTCTTGCTCCATTTTCTTCTCCTCTTGCTCCTGCTCCCTTACCCTCTTCCCCCTCTCTCCCCATTCCACTCCCCCCTCTCTTTCCATGTGCTCATGGCCAGCTCCTCCTCTCCTCCCCTCCCCCTCCCCCTCCTCTCCTCCTCTTCCTCCTCCTTCTCCTCCTCCTCCTCCTCCTCTTCTTCCTCCTCCTCCTCCCTTCCTCCTCCTCTCCTCCTCTTCCTCCTTTTCCTCCTCTTCCTCCTCTTCTTCTTCCTCTTCCTCCTCCCCTCCTCCTCCTCCCCCTCCTCCTCCTCTCCTCCTCTTCCTCCTCTCCTCCTCTTCCTCCTTTTCCTCCTCTTCCTCCTCTCCTTCCTCCTCCTCCTCTTCCTCCTCCTCCTCCTCCTCCTCCTCCTCCTCCTCCTCCTCCTCCTCCTCCTCCTCCTCCTCCTCTTCTTCTTCTTCTTCTTCTTCTTCTTCTTCTTCTTCTTCTTCTTCTCCCATCTCTGTGCCCTCAATAAACTCTAATCTATACTATACCGTCAGTGTGGATGGTACCTCAGGGGGAAAGGGGTGCCTCAGCATGGGCCCGCAGAGGCACCCCTCCCCAACACCATACTATACCTTCACCAAACATATTCTTTCTTCCTTATCTTTTTATAAAACATAACACCTTCGCCCTGAGGTACCAGCCATATGATGGGTATAGTGTAGATAGTGTAGAATAGAGTTTATTTAGGACATGGGAAAGGAGTTGAGAAGGGAGTAAAGGCAGAGAAAAACAGACAGACAGACAGACAGGCAGGCAGGCAGGCAGGCAGACAGACAGACAGACAGACAAGAGAAGAGGAGAAGCTGACCAGGAACAAGCGGAGAGAGAGGGAGGAGGGAAATGGGAAGAGGAAGAAGGGTCAGGGAGAGAAACGAGTCAGAGAGAATAAGAGAGCAAGGAGGAGGCAAACAGCCCCTTTTATAGTAAGCCAGGCCTACCTGGCTATTGCTAGGTGGAGCCTAGAAGGAATACTAACAACTAAGCCATAGGCATAAGCTCCAGGAACAGACCATAAAACCCAGAAACAAGTTCATAAAATCCCTTCCCAAAGAAGAGCCTAATGATAATCACAAAAATGGGGAAATATCTTGTCTCAGAATGAGACTTCTGTGTTGGGCAGCCCTATCTCATCCTATGATTAAATGTTCATGATATAGGAATGCAGAACTCTGACCAACTGCAACCTCCCAGAACCCACCAATGAAATTTTAGATTACCTAATTGTCAAGAGTTCCCCAGTTGTCTATAAAAAGACTCGTGTGCCTTTGTCTGGGATCACCATTTTGGAGAATGTTTGACCCCCACATGCTGGTTGTGTCTGCAGAATAAATCTTTGTCTTTGTATACTATCTGAGTCTGGGGTCTTCCTTCAGTGATTTTCGGACCCTAACACTAATATAAAAAGAAGGGGTGCTTCTAACATTAATATGGCCAGATCCTAATAGCGTACACTTTCATCTGTCTTTCAGCCAAAATATAGCACTATCCTGCATGGTGGGAACCGATAAAAACTACAATTGATTCTACTTATGATCCACTGGCCCTCACACACACCACCACCATGATAGAATGCAATATTAGATACTTCAAATGTGGGACCTTGATGAGACGTGTGGCCACGCCCCAGGTTCTAGCCTGACTCCGCCTAGGCAGTCATCTGCCTGCAGCCACACTCCCCGCCTCTTGGGTTACCTGACCACCCAATTCACTATAAATAGCACCCCTCAGCGGGTGCTCACTCTCTTTCCCGCTCATTCTCCCCTGGCCCTCTTCTCTGTCTATCTCTCTGTCTCTCCATTTTCTCCCCTTTCCACGTGGTCATGGCTTATCTTATCTATTTTTCTTCTTTCTTTGTCTTTCTATCTCTTTTCTCTTTCTATTTTCTTAATAATAAAACATCAAAGCTATGGGCCGCCTCTTATTAAACTCGCCACGCAGACAGTCTGTGAGCACAGGTAACAGGCAGAGAAATCCACACCAGAATGGCTCCGCCTTCTGCGTGGCATTTCTCTGCACCCCCGTGCGTCCCCACGCATGGAGACCAGCCGGCGGTGTGACCGCCCGCTCCCCGTTAGGCTGAGACACGCGTGTATCTTGCCTGCTTCCCCAAAAACCCCATGTGGAACCTCCGTGTCCGCCTGCATCCTCTGTATATGCACTCTACCTTGGCCGGAGAGCAAGGCACACGCTGCCAGCCTGGCCTGGCACGTGCCCCTGTGTCCACGTGCGCCGGTCCCTGCACTTTTCTTTTTTTCTCACAAACTTCTCTAATTCTTTGTTTTTTTTCCTCCCAAGAATGTTTTACTTCTTTTTTTACTATATATTTTTTACTATATTTTTAGAGTTACTTTCAAAAATCTTGTTTTTATTTTTATTCCTCTTCCTAAGAAGAGCAATAAAATTTTATTTGCAGTTCTCTTTATAACCGAATACTAAATCTTTCTTGGTCTCTTCTCCATTTTCTTTATTTAATCTTGCTTTTTTTTCTCTCACTGCTCCCCCCCCCCATTTTTATTTTTATGTGACATATGTGTGCTTGTGGGAGATCACGTATCTATGTGTTAGCAGTAGCCTGTGGATGCCAGAAGTAGCCAGAAGAAGATTCAGATCCCCTGGAACTGCAATTGATGATGGTTGTGAACATCCATGTGGATCCTGGAGGAACCAAACTGAGTTCCTCCACAAGAGCAGTACATGGTCTTAACTGTTGAATTATTTCTCCAGTCCCAACTGCCCCCTCATTTAATTTTTTCATTGTAACTTTGTAAAATTTTAAGTTCATACTTAATTCTACAGTTTTGCCACTTTTCTCTGGTTATTGGTGGTACTGTAGTTGTTTTTTATCATATGCCTATGTCTGATATATTTTGGTAGTATACTAGGTCCCCAGACCTTAACACAACTGACTTCATGATTAAAGAAACATTCAGGCCCGAAAACTCTGCACATAGATAGCACCACCTGCCAAAACTAAAATGAAGTCCTAATTCACCAAAGGCTATATATAGTTCTGGCACAGTCTCTAAATGTACTCACTTTGCTTTCGGCCTCTGTAGTTTCAGTTTTTGCTGAACTGTTCTTGTCAATTGAAGTATGTCAACCCAGAACATGATTTTTGTGTTTGAAAGCTCATCCCAAGAAAGGCTCAGTGCTACACTGGGATCCTGAACACCCTGTGTAGTCTCTAGCTGGCTAATAAAGATTTTCTATTGACTTAAACCTATGACTTCTCAGATGGATACCCCACAGTACCAGTGATGCTGTTAGAGTGTTCCTTTTCTCCTTTCTAAGTAGTATTATGTGTTGAGCCTTCAAGGGAAATTGATTCACAAAGAAGATCCACTTATAAAACCAGATATTCATCCAACATATATGCAAATTATAACATAGCAACACAAGAAATGGCAAAAGCAGGGACACAGGTTTCCTCCACAAGTTTATACCTCTTCAATGACTAAATTCAAAGACACTGAACTGTTTTAAATGCCAGAGGAAAAAAAATTAAAAGTGTTGAGTTTTTGTCTGTTACTATCTATTGTAATGATAAGTGCAGGCCTCTTAGACATCTGCACATAGCCCCTGGGACCCTGCCTCCAAGTTAATTCTGATTGGTGGATAAAGATGCTGACAGTCTGGGCAAAAGAGATGGAGGTGGAGAGAGAAGATCAAGAGGCAGGAAGAAGCCACCATGGAATAGAAAGAGAAGAGAAAAGAGAGCCATTATGGATTAGCTGAGCCATAAAACACGTGGTCATATGGAGCTAAGAGGAGCCCAGATGAAACATAGTAATAACTTGGGTTATGGATAGGAAGGTAAATTCTAACAGCATGGAGAGTAGGCAGTTGCCCAGCTATTGTGCTGTCTAAGGCATATTAAAAATTATATAAAAGATGTGTGTGTGTCTTTTTTCCTGGAACTCAATAACCAAAGGTAGGTTAGGAACCCCCAGACTGGGATATTTAATATTACTACAAAGTGCACTTTTAAAATCTGATCAGTGACCTGCAAGAAGATTCAAGCAGATGAAAGAAGTAGAAAAAAAGTACAAAAATGAAAAGCTCAATAAACCAAACCCTTATCAGTGACTGCATACCATGTGTGTTCTTTTGTGATTGGGTTACCTCACTAAAGATGATATTTTCAAGTTCTGACCATTTGCCTAAGAATTTCATGAATTCATTGTTTTTAACTGCAGAGTAGTATTCCATTGGGTAAATATACCACAACTTCTGAATCCATTCCTCCGTTGAGGGACATCTGGGTTCTTTCCAGCTTCTGGCTATTATAAATAAGGCTGCTATGAACATAGTGGAGCATGTGTCCTTAATACATGCAGGTAAAACCTCCGGGTATATGCCCAGGAGTGGTATAGCCGGATCCTCCGGGAGTGTCATGCCCAGTTTTCTGAGGAACCGCCAGACTGCTTTCCAGAGTGGTTGTACCAGCTTGCAGTCCCACCAGCAGTGGAGGAGTGGTCCTCTTTCTCCACATCCTTGCCAACAACTGCTGTCTCCTCTGTTTTTGATCTTAGCCATTCTGACTGTTGTGAGGTGGAATCTCAGGGTTGTTTTGATTTGCATTTCCCTAATGACTAAGGATGTTGAACAACTCTTTAGGTGCTTCTCAGCCATTAGATATTCTTCAAGTAAGAACTCTTTGTTTAGCTCTTTTTTCATTAATTATTATTACACACTCCAGAGAGCCAAATAACCCTATTAAAAAATGGGGTACAGAGCTAAACAAAGAGTTCTCACTATCAGTACAATTGTGGCTTCATAGGACAAGTTGGGTAGTGTTCCTTCTGTTTCTATTTTGTGGAATAGTTTGTAGAGTATTGGTGTTAGGTCTTCTTTGAAGGTCTGATAGAATTCTGCACTAAAACAATCTGGACCTGTGCTGTTTTTGGTTGGAAGACTTCCAATGACCACTTCTAATTCTTCAGGGGTTATAGGATGGTGTAGATGGTCTATTTGATCCTGATTTAATTTTGGTATTTGGTATCTGTCTAGGAAATTGTCCATTTCCTCCAGATTTCCTAGTTGTGTTGAATACAGGCTTTTGTAGTAGGATCTGATGATTTTTTGAATTTCCTCAGTTTCTGTTGTTATATCTCCCTTTTCATTTCTGATTTTGTTAATTTGGATACTGTCTCTGTGCCCTCTGGCTAGTCTGGCTATGGGCTTATATCTTGTTGATTTTCTCAAAGAACCAGCTCCTAGTTTTGTTGATTCTTTGTATGGTTTTATTTGTTTCTACTTGATTGATTTCAGCCCTGAGTTTGATGATTTCCTGCCTTCTACTCCTCTTGGGTGTATTTGCTTCTCTTTGTTGCAGGGCTTTCATGTGTACCATTAAGCTGCTAGTGTATGCTCTCTTCCATTTCTTTTTGGTGACACTCAGGGCTATGAATTTTCCTCTTAGCACCACTTTTATTGTGTCTCATAAATTAGGGTATTCTGTGCCTTCATTCTCATTAAATTTTAAAAAGTCTTTGATTTCTTTCTTTATTTCTTCCTTGACCAAGGTATCATTGAGTAGAGCATTGTTCAGCTTCCACATGTATGTGGGCTTTCTGCTGTTTTTGTTGCTATTGAAGACCACCCTTATTCCCTAGTGATCTGATAGGAGGCATGGGATTAGTTCGATCTTCTTATATCTGTTGAGGTCTGCTTTTTGACCAATTATATGGTCAATTTTGGAGAAGGTATCCTGAGGTGCTGAGAAGAAGGTATATTCTTTTCCTTTAGGATGAAATGTTATATATATATATACATCTATATCTGTTAGTAGCATTTGGTCCAAGAATTCAATTAGTTTCATTGTGGCCCTGTTTAGTTTTTGCTTTCCTGAATGATCCATTTCTGAGTGTGGGGTGTTGAAGTCACCCACTATTATTGTGTGAGGTGCAATGTGTGCTTTGAGCTTTAGTAAAGTTTCTTTTACGAATGAGGAATTGAGAGAATTGAGAGTTCTTCTTGGTGGATTTTTCCTTTGACCAGTCTGTAGTGTCCTTCCATGTCTTTTTTGATGACTTTAGATTGAAAGTCAATTTTATCTGATATTAGGATGGCTACTCCAGCTCTTTTCCTGGGACCATTTGCTTGTAAGATTGTTTTCCAGCCTTTTACTCTGAGGTAGTGTTTGTCTTTGACACTGAGGTGTGTTTCCTGCATGCAGCAAAATGCTAGGTCCTGTTTACGTATCCAGTCTGTTAGTCTATGCCTTTTTATTGGGGAATTGAGACCATTGATATTAAGAGAGATTAAGGCATAGTGATTATTGCCACCTGCTATTCTTGACGCTATCTTTATATTTGAGTGGTTATCTACTTTTGGGTTTGATGAAGGAAGATTACTATCTCGTTTTTTCCAGGGTATAGTTTCTCTCCTTGTATTGGCGATTTCCACCTATTTTCCTTTGCAGGGCTGAGTTTGTGGAAAGATATTGTGTAAATTTGGTTTTATCATGGAATATCTTGGTCTCTCCATCTATGGTCACTGAGAGTTTTGCTGGGTATAGTAGTCTAGGCTGGCATTTGTGTTCTCTTAAGAGTCTGCTTGAGATCTGCCCAGGATCTTCTAGCTTTCATAGTCTCTGGTGAGAAGTCTGATGTGATTCAGATAGGTCTTCCTTTATATGTTACTTGGCCTTTTTCTCTTACTGCTTTTAATATTCTTTCTTTGTTTAGTACATTTGGTGTTTTGATTATTATGTGATGGGAGGTATTTCTGTTCTGGTCCAGTCTGTTTGGAGTTCTGTGGGCTTCTTGTACGTTCATCGGCATCTCTCTCTTTAGGTTAGGGAAGTTTTCCTCCATAATTTTGTTGAAGATATTTACTGGCCCTTTAAGTTGCAAATCTTCACTCTCATCTATACCTATAATCCTTAGGTTTGGTCTTCTCATTGTGTCCTGGATATCCTGGATGTTTTGGGTTACACATTTTTTTGCATTTTGCATTTTCTTTGACTGTTGAATCGATGCTTTCTATGGTATCTTCAGCATCTGAGATTCATTCTTCTATGTCTTGTATTCTATTGTTGATGCTTGCATCTATGACCCCTGATTTCTTCCCAAGGTTTTCTATCTCCAAAGTTGTCTCCCTTTGTGATTTCTTAGTTGTTTCTACTTCCTTTTTTTAGATCCTGGATGGATTTGCTCAGTTCCTTCACTTGTTTGCTTGTGTTTTCCTGTATTCCTTTAAGATATTTTTGTGTTTCCTCTTTTGGGATTTCTGCCTGTTGACCCAAGTTCTCCTGTATTCCTTTAAGCGATTTTGTGTTTCCTCCTTATGTGCTTCTATCTGTTGACCCATATTCTCATGCATTTCTCTAAGTGATTTTTGCATTTCCTTTGTAAGGGCTTCTACCCGTTGATTCATGTTCTCCTGTATTTCTTTATGAGATTTATTTTCGTCCTTCTTGAAATCCTCTAATAGCATCATGAGAAGTGATTTTAAATCCAGATCTTGTCTTTCGCATGTGATGGGGGGTATCCAGGACTTGCTACTGTTGGAGAGCTGGGTTCGGATGGTGCCATATTGCCTTGATTTCTGTTAGTAACGTTCCTATGTTTGCCTTTTGCCATCTGGTTATCTCTGATGTTAGTTGGTACTGCTGTCACTGGCTGTTGCTTGGACCTCCTGTGAGCCTGCAAAGCTATTTCTGCCCCCCTGGATGACCAGGTTTTCTCTGGCACCTATTGCTGAGGGGCTGCCCTGCTCCTGAGTGACTTTGGAGCCCTGATGTGCCTTGCCCCAAGTGATGTTATACTTGGGGAATCCCTGCATACCTGGAGACTCATTGTAGTCATCCCTGGAGCAGAGGTGACTAAGGGGAGGCTGGTGCTCTCTCTCCTGGTGCGGGTCCCTCTGCAGGGAGATGTCCCACACCAGAACTGCCGCGTAGATGACCACAGAACTGCCCTTCTCTTGGGCGCCGATGGAAGCCTAGCAGGCTGTGTCCAAAAGGATGTTATACTTGGGGAATCCCTGTGTACCTGAAGACTCAGTGTAGTCAATCGCCAGAGCAGAGGTTGCTAAGGGGAGGCTGGTGTGCTCTCTCCCTGCGTGGATCCCTTTGCAGGGCAGATTCCCCACAGCAGAGCTGGTGCACTAGATGACCACAGAACTGCCCAGCTCTTGGGTGCAGGGAGCACACCAGCTGGCTCTGTCCCAAGCGATGTTATGCTCAGTTATCCCTGCACCTGGAGGTCCCAAGTGCTCTGTTCCCAGATCAAAGATGGCGGAGTGTATTGTCCAGTTGTTTTTTTAAGAGATAAATGAGAAACCCTTAGCTGAATTAGTTAAAATGAAAAGAGAGAGAAAGGAAACCCAAGTTAATAGAATTAGAAATGAAAGAGGGATATTACAATAGGTAACATTGAAATTAAGAATCATTAGCCAACAAAACACATTTTTGTCCTTGGTTAAATTGTATTCATTCTAAGAATGCAAGGATAGTGCAAAGAGTTAAAAAAATGATAAATGTAAAAAAGCATATAAACAGAATCAAGAACCAAAAAAATCAGCATTGTTTCAATAGATGCATAAAAGGCCTTTGAAAAGGGCCATCCTTTCATGAGTCAAATGCTGAATAAACTAGAAAGAGAAAGAACATACCTCAACATAGTAAAGTCTGTGCATGACAGGTCTACAGGCAACACTATACTGAATGAGGAAAATCAAATGTATTTCTTTTAAAATTAGGACCAATCCCAATACTTGGGAAGTAGAACAGGTGGATCTTTGTGAGTTCAAGGCCAATCTGGTCCATGTAGTGAGTTCCAGAACAGTCAGAGTGACATAATAGAAAGACTGTCTCAAAAATAAAACAAAAAAAAACCAGGAACAAGAAAAGTGCATTCGTTTGTTTGTTTGTTTTTAAATTCCAACCGTCATGTTCAATATAATGCATGAAATTCTAGACATAGCAATAAAACAATAGAAATAATAAAAGGTATACAAATGCGTTGCTTTTATTTGCAAATGATATGCTTCTATAAAAAGAGACCTTAAAGACTACCCTAAAAAATTGCTTAGACCCAACAAAAGCTTTGAACAACTGTCAATAACTCCTCAGGGGTTGAGTGTTGACTGGCTTAATCTTTTGTAAATCCTGTGCAGACAGCCACAGCTTCTGAGATTCAGGAATGCAGCAATTTTTTTTATCCAAAAGAAGAGTTTCTCTCTGGTCCTTCTGGACCTCTCTGCTAGTCCAATCTTTCTGCCCTCTCTTCCAGGGTGCTTCTTGACACTGGGTGGTAGAAGTGATGTAAGATATTCTTTTTTGGCTAAGTACTCCTCTAACACTTACTCTCTGTACGTTTATTATTATTATTATTTTCTATATTCTTTATTTACATTTCCCCTTTCCCGGTTCCCCCCTCCCTGAAAGTCCAACAAGAAATTAGACTCCAGAGAGCCAAATAACCCTATTAAAACATTAGGTACAGAGCTAAACTCTCTGTACTTTTAGTTGAGTTTCTGTGTTGACCACCATCCACTATGCAAACAACCTTCTCTGATGACTACTGGAAGCTGCTCTAATCTATAGGTATAGATATGAATTTAGAAAGCTATTTAATGCTATTCTGATTTAGTAGACTATTAGTAGTAGATTCACTACTGGGACCTGGGACCTCTGCAACTATGGGTTCTTGGTCAGATTTACAATAGTGAGCATGCATTTCTTCCTGGGGGAATAGATCTTAAAACCAACCAGAAAGCAATTGGTCTGGATATTGTTTTAACTTCTATAAATATTCTTAGATTGGTTTGAAACTGGAGTTGAATCACTGGAAGCATTTTGAATCTTTCAGGTCTCATTTTGAAATGTTTAAGATTAGAACAGTGTTCTATCTTGTTCTAATTTTATGCCACTATTGCAACAGAACCAGTCAGAATAATTGATACCATGTTCTTATAGATGCATAGCTGAGTTTGGAAGGCACCTGCTGAATTTATAGGACTTTGTGTTCTGCAATCAA
Source organism: Tokudaia tokunoshimensis (assembly GCA_036184795.1). Taxonomy (NCBI): domain Eukaryota; kingdom Metazoa; phylum Chordata; class Mammalia; order Rodentia; family Muridae; genus Tokudaia; species Tokudaia tokunoshimensis. The sequence goes on along the minus strand of BTHU01000023.1, from coordinate 3,370,682 downwards.
TTAGGCCAGGAACACATGAATAATGATAGAAATAGAAACAGTTTATCAAGGAAGAGAAAAGACATTCAAGTGGAAATGAGATAGGCCGAACAAAAGATACTCCAAATTCCCATGTCACATGGGTTATGACCTTTTTTATAGGTTATTTTCACAGCACCCATATCCCTCCATATTTGTGTATTATGAGATTTTCTTGTTTCCTGTTAGTTATATGTACCTCAGATTGGGAGAGATTTCTGTTCCTTTTCTGTTAACTGGCTTCTTTCATTTGTTAGTTCTGATGCCTTAGTTTCCACATCCTTATTTTGCTGCTGTGAGTTCATGCTCCTCACCAGCATGGTCCTGAAATCTTCCTGAGATGCTGAAGGGTTTTTTGATCAGTCTTTTATAGATTCTTCCCTGATGCTAAGAGGTATAATTTCTGCCAATGAGGGCCCATAAGTCTTTCTTTCTACTATTACCTGTTGGTTAAAGAGGAGACTCTAGATTTCCTGTAGTAGGAGTTGGATGAAATCCTTGTCTCATAAACATCTTAATTTGAAACTTTCACATATCCCAGAAAACAAAAATTCAAGATAAAAAAATGCAAGGTTTAAGTAATATGATTATATCAACCAATAACCCCAGAAAATGCAAGAGTCAGGAAAACCGCTATGCTTATTACATGAGAGTCACCTTTTAAAAGCGTGTTCCAAGGATATGATTCCTCAGATTGTTAAAACAAAATAAAACAAAACAAAACAAAAACATCCTGATGACTATGTATGTTGAAAAATACAAGACGAAAACATTAAGGAGAAATCCAACGATAGGATAGATTAAAAGGAAGGTACTATGAGGCTGTACCCACTGAATACCAGACTGCCAAAGAAAAGCAATTAGAACCAAACCATGATAGAAAGTTACAACTGCTGATGTATTTAGAAATGGAAATTATCTTTCTATTATAACTGATGTGGCTGTGATTGTTCTACTTTGCATGTCAATTGCCCATACTCAGGGATTAATCCACAGGCTTGTAAAATTGTTGTCTTTCATAAAGTCCAGTCTGGTTCTTTGAGTTCTGCATTATTATCAGGAATTTTTTCTTGGGTTATATGCAGAGAAACCAAAAACCAAAAAGCAAAAACAGCTTTTAAAGATTAATTATTATTTTTAAATGTGTGCATGTACATGTGTGTTTGTCTGTGTGTCCGTGTGTCTGGGTGTGTCTGTGTATGTCTGTGTATCTACGTGCTTGTGAGTGCAAGTAACTGCAAAGGATAAAGGTATCAGATCCTTTGAAGGACAGAGAGTTGTGAGCCACCCAACTCAGGTACTGGGGAACAAGACTTAGGTCCTCTAGAAGAGCAGTAAGTCCACCAATGACTTTTTTTTTCCTTTTTCTAACTTTTAGGGTCAGTTGAGGCTCCTTATGGGTAACTTTTTGCTGAGTACCTCTGCCTGGCCTTAGAGGGAGGGCACACAGATCAAAAGATCTCCAGTCTTTTAACTCTCTATGGGTGCTGAAGTTGCTGCTTCTAAAATCTAATTTTTTAATTTTTATTTATTTATTTTTGCTTAATCTGGGTTAAAACCGGTGGCTTCTTTTTTCTGTAACTCTCTATGTTACATTTTAATACTTAACTCTTTCTTGTTGTTCTGCACTTCATTAAGTGCTGGGGACTTAACTGTTTCATATTGCTCTGTGCTAAACCCTTAACTCTTTGTTACTGCTCTATGTTTCATTAAACACTGAAGAAACTTAACTCTTTATCTTTCTATTATTTACTTTATAAATATCTGTGCTTGATTAGCGCTAGAAAACTCAACTCTTAACTTAATTTATAATGCTCTGTGATTGATAATTCTGTCTTAACCAAAATTACTCTGAGATCAGAAGCTGCAGATCTCTGGTGAATTAACACCTGTTGCTCAACAGCAGAAGATTAAATAAAGGATTAATTGCTAGGGATTCTTTCTCTCTTGCCCAGAAGTTTGGCCTCTTCCTGGCCAGACAGGAGGGAGATTTAAAGCAATTAACTTTATGGAGCCAGGAGAAGAGAGCCACACTCACAAAAGGAAAAACTTTTACACAAGCAAATATGCATAAACACCATACATTTATGCACATATTCATACAAACACACTCATTATCACATACTTATTTCTCAGGCCCAGCAATCTGTTCATCAGCTTACATACTTATACACACACACTCAAATACTTATATGAGTCTACTCTTTTATTTCTGTTAGTTAAAAAGCCCTGCCCTTGTCAATAAGAAGAAACTTGCTGTTAAGAAAGAAACTGTCTCAGAGTTTGTTGAAGGACATCGGCTGCAGAGTTTGTGATTTGGGTGAAGATTGAAGTCTTGGCTGGTCCAGAAAGTGATGGCCAATTCCAGTTCGTTGGTATTAAAAACTTAAACCCTCACAGGTAGAATGAATTGTGTCCTGGCCACATATGAAGGCATTGCTTTGTTAGTCTTATCCTTCAAGTTAAGGCCTAAAAATTCCCAAGCTGTGAAAGCAACATAAATGGATTTTGAAATGTCTGACCTCATCTGTTAAGTCCCATGACTGAAGGAGCTGATGTGAACTCATCATGTAATACTCAGTTTGTATAATAAATTATGAACCTAGAAAAAAAGGAACCTGTCTCCTGTTAAGAAGGCTGCTTGCTCTTTCTGCTCTCTGCAGCTCCTTCTTTGTCTCCATCTCTCTTATGCTCTGTTCTGCTATCTCTTCAGCTTCTATTTTGCTTCTCCTCTATTCTCCTTCTACATCCTTAATTCTGCTCTCTTTTATGTCTCTCCTCATATGAGCTCATATCAGCTCAACTCCTCTTCTCTATAATGCTTTTGTTCTCCCTCTGCTTCTTTAATGTCATCATTCCTAGGTTCTTTTTGTACATTTTTAGATTACATGGTATTCCAAAAGTTCACAACAAGTTCAAACATAAGTTCAAATCACAAATTGAACAAGGAGTTACAACAGAGATGTTTGCATGTGTTTCCATTAAGAGTAGTTATCTAGCTAGACATCCATTATCTATCACTAGCTCCACAGTTTCACTGAGAGTCTAAAATTATAATTCTAATGTCTAAGCTAACATGCTATGTCAAAAGGCAAACTAGTATTAAAGTTTTGTATAGATAAACCCAGCCAATATTTTATCTTCTGTCCTTGCACCTACAATAAATTGTTTGCTCCTTTTATGACCATTAGTTAATGGTTTTATAGCCTAAAATAACGTATTCCTAAAATTGTAAATCTGTATGCCTGCTTTCCATCTAGTGCAATTAGCTCATGACACATGAACACTGGCAAAGTTCTAATTGCAGTTTTTGTATCACAGAGGGCGTTAATTGCAGACCTTATTACAGAGGGTTCAATAATTATTAGTATAAACTTAGGAATTCTCATAGAATCATCATTAGTAATTAAGAAATCACTTATTTGCCTATATCACATCACTACAAATCAGTACATCTTCATTGATCTGCAGCAAATCTGCATAATATGGTGGGTTTGTTATATTAAATTAATAATGACAGGAAAGGCATATATATATATATATCAAGAATCAATTTTTTTCTTTTTTTATTTTGTTTTTCTAAGTTTTTTTTTATTTACATTCAAAATCATTTCCCCTTTCCCATTTACTCCCTCCCTGAAAGTCCCATAAGCCCCCTTCCCTCCCTCTTTTCCCCATTCAACCCCCTCTCGCTTCTCTGTCCTGGCATTCCCCTACATCCGGTCTTTCCAGGACCAGGGGTCTCTCCTTCCATCTTCTTGGAAATCTATTGATATGCGAATTTTAGGTCCTTGCCCCCCAGAGCTCATCTATCACAGTCTGTACAAAATGGTGGACATCTCCAGAAAATCACCTGCTAGTCTTAGCCTTTTCTAGATGGCTCCTAACAACTTTTAGGGACTTAGGCAAATTTCTGGGACTCCTTTCGTCTCCCTCAACCATCTGCTTGGGTAAACCAGGATCTTACTAAACATGTAGCTTCCTTTGGAAGCATTGAGAAAATTTCCCTGTGATAATCTTTCTCTTTGTTTTTTTTTTTTTTTGTTTTTTAATTTTATTTTCTAAGTTTCTTTTTATTTACATTCAAAATCATTTCCCCTTTCCCGTTTCCTCCCTCCCTAAAAGTCCCATAAGCCCCCTTCCCTCCCTCTTTTCCCCATTCAACCCCCTCTCGCTTCTCTGTCCTGGCATTCCCCTACATCCAGTCTTTCCAGGACCAGGGGTCTCTCCTTCCATCTTCTTAGAAATCTATTGATATGTGAATTGTGTCTAGGGTATTCCAAGATTCTGGGTTAATATCCCCTTATCAGTGACTGCATACCATGTGTGTTCTTTTGTGATTGGGTTACCTCACTAAGGATGATATTTTCAAGTTCTGACCATTTGCCTAGGAATTTCATGAATTCATTGTTTTTAATTGCAGAGTAGTATTCCATTGTGTAAATATACCACATCTTCTGAATCCATTCCTCCGTTGAGGGACATCTGGGTTCTTTCCAGCTTCTGGCTATTATAAATAAGGCTGCTATGAACATAATGGAGCATGTGTCCTTATTGCATGCAGGTAAAGCCTCTGGGTATATGCCCAGGAGTGGTATAGCCGGATCCTCCGGGAGTGTCATGCCCAATTTTCTGAGGAACCGCCAGACTGCTTTCCAGAGTGGTTGTACCAGCTTGCAATTCCACCAGCAGTGGAGGAGTGTTCCTCTTTATCCACATCCTCGCCAACAACTGCTGTCTCCTGTGTTTTTGATCTTAGCCATTCTGACTGGTGTGAGATGGAATCTCAGGGTTGTTTTGATTTGCATTTCCCTAATGACTAAGGATGATGAACATCTCTTTAGGTGCTTCTCAGCCATTAGATATTCTTCAGGTGAAAACTCTTTGTTTAGCTCTGTATCCCATTTTTTAATAGGGTTACTTGCCTCTCTGGAGTTTAACTTCTTGAGTTCTTTGTATATATTGGATATTAGCCCTCTGTCGGATGTAGGGTTGGTAAAGATCATTTCCCAGTTAGCTGGTTGCCGCTTTGTCTTTTTGACAGTGTCTTTTGCCTTGCAAAAACTTTGTAATTTAATGAGGTCCCATTTGTCAATTCTTGATCTTAGAGCATAAGCTATTGGAGTTCTGTTCAGGAAATTCTCCCCCGTGCCCATATGTTCAAGGTTCTTCCCTATTTTCCTTTCTATTAGTTTCAGTGTGTCTGGTTTTATGTGGAGGTCCTTGATTCACTTGGAATTGAGCTTAGTGCAAGGAGATAAGAATGGGTCAATTTGTATTCTTCTGCATGTTGACCTCCAGTTGAGCCAGCACCATTTGTTGAAAAAGCTATCTTTTTTCCACTGGATGGTTTTAGCTCCTTTGTCAAAGATCAAGTGAATCTTTCTCTTTGTAGAATGCACACTGGTGAGAGTCCAACCTCTGGGATCTCCACAGTTTCACTGATCAGGAGGACAAGTGACTTAGCAAAGCTATAGGATGCTTTTACAGGTGTCCCATCATCATGTGAGACCTAGCAGACCTCGGAGAAAAGGCCAAAATAGAGGGCTCTTTTTAGCTTCCAAGTACAGATAATGAACAACAGAAGCTCAGTTCCATCAGTACTGAAGAACAAAATGTGACTTAAATTTTACCTGCTGTATAACAGATAAATCTTGGAAAAGATAGATTTTTCTACTTAGAAGTCTGATAAACTCAGGAGAAACCATAAGCAGTTATTTGACAAAACATAAAAGATCTGTTCTTTAAACAAGTTCTTGCAAACCCATACTATTTACAAGTTGTAAGTTTCATAGATCTTCCATTTTGGAATAATCCTTTATCATCTAAAAGTATTCGATTATTTTCCTTAATTAGTTTTTTGCAAAACAATTATATTTAAATTTTATATAAATTTAAATTTTTAATTTTTGAGAATTTCATACATGTGTCTTCTGTGCTCCCATTAAACTTTATAATATATTATATTATCATATATATAGGTATATATATGTAAATGTACACATACACAAACACAAAACCTACTGAGTCCATTTAGTATTAGTTAGAATACTAAATACGTGTGTTTAGGACTGACCACTTGGTATCAGGTAATCTATCATGGAGCTTGTCCTTTGGGAAAACTGAGTCTCCTTCTGTAGTGGTTTTGAATGAGAATGTTCCTCCATAGGATATTTGAACACTTGGTCCTTAATTGGTAATACTTCTGGGGGAGGTTTAGAAGGTGTATCCTTGTTGAAGGAAGTATGTCACCAGGAGCGGACTTTGAGATTAAAAGCCTTGCACAATTTCTAGTTCACCCTCTCTGTTTCATGAATGTGATCTGTGGGCCTGTGTACCAGAGGCTTTCTAAGGAGTTCTCTGGCCAGGCTGGGTGCAAGGTTCAGGCAAAGGAGAGAGAGGGAGAGAGAGAGAGAGAGAGAGAGAGAGAGAGAGAGAGAGAGAGAGAGAGAGAGAGAGAGAGAGAGAGAGAGAGAGAGAGAGAGAGAAAGAGAGAGAGCCCTTTCCGCGGCTTCTGGCTTCTGCTGCTGCAGTTGGCTCTGCCTCTGTCTCTGCAGCTGTGCCACGTCCCCCTGTGCGGAGGTGAGCTGAGCTGGGCCGACGAGAAGCCCACTACCCAGGCCAGGAAGAGCTTCACCTCTTTCCAAGTGTTACAGCTCTTGTGACAGAAACTCTCAGACAATGAAGTAGCTCTCGCAAACCTTTAATCTTGATAGGATCTTTTTTCTTTTTATAGATTTATTTATTTATTATATGCAAGTACACTGTAGCTGTCTTCAGAAACTTTTTCTTCTCCTTCTGGCCCTGCTCACTTGCTGTAAGCTATCTTCAGACACCCCAGAAGAGGGCATCAGATCTCATTACGGATGGTTGTGAGCCATTATGCGGTTGCTGGGATTTGAACTCAAAGACCTTCAGAAGAGCAGTCGGAGCTCTTAACCACTGAGCCATCTTTCCAGCCCTAGATAGGATTCTTACATACAGTTTTTGGGGTGTTTCAGGGTCTGACAGCAGATATTCCTCATGGGCTTGGTCTGAGAGCTTGGGAATACCTTATTTGCATGTGGGAGGGTTTGGTGCTGCTCCTAAGTGACTTAGGGCCACACACCTCTCTGCAGGGGGCTGTGGGAGGCTTTTGCTGCAACAAGGGGCCCAAAGGGCGTGGCCAAACAACTGCTGTCCCTTACAGGTGGAAGTCACCTGCTGGGTCTCCAGGGTTCCTCATGGTCATTTATTCTTTTAATTTGACCAGTTATAGTTCTCTGTAATAGTCCCTATCTGTTACAAAAAGAAGCTTCTGTGATGAAGGTGACAGCAATACTTACCTGTGAGTACAACGATAAGCATTTAGAATTCAGTTAGAAATTATATTAGTTTAGGAAAGTGACAGTAGTAGGTTCTCATCTAGGGCCTATGACCTCTCCAGCCATAGGTTAGGTTTATAGTACCAGGCACAAATTTGCTTCTATAGAACAGATATTGAGTCCAATTAGAGAGCTGTTGGTTAATCTTAAAATAAAAGTGCCACCTTGGCACAGCTAGAGTTATCTTGCCAAGATGCCCATTGTTGTGATTCAGGCTTTACAGCTGGCTAGGACTACTGATTACTTTTCTCCCTTGGCAGCTTGCATAGCATCTTCCAATACTGTGAGAACTAGTCTTCAAGGTATAGGCTTCCAGGTCAGTTCATTTGGATTCCTCTGGGTCCTGTGTCCAAAGTATATGATATCTCAGCAATGGAGTCTTGCCTTCAAGTTCTGGGATGCAACTAAGGGTACTGGTATTAGAATTTATGTTTTTGGAAGTCAGTTGGACTTTCTTGACCAACAATACAAAGGGATGTTTCCCATACCTTCCACTCAAGTTTTTATGGGGAACATTATCACCCCAAGTGAAATGACTCCACTTAAACTGTGTGTATGTTTTAAATAAGCTTATAAAATAATTTCTTTATGGATTTTTTTAAAGATGGAAGCTATTATTATTTTATTGATTATTTCAATTAAAAAGATTGGTTTGAGAATTAGATTTTGATGTACTAGACAAGTTATCAAAGTGCAAAACTTTTTTAACTGTTCTTTGCTAGCATTTCCTTTTTATTATTATTTTTTATTAGATATATTCTTTATTTACATTTCAAATGATTTTTCCTTTCCTGGTTACCCCTCCCCGAAAGTCCCATAAGTCCTCTTCCCTCCCCCTGTTCCCCAATCAACCCCCTCCTGCTTCCCTGTCCTGGTATTCCCCTACACTGCTGCATCAAGCCTTTCCAGGACCAGGGGTCTCTCCTTCCTTCTTCTTGGGCATCATTTGATATATGAATTGTGTCTTGGGTATTCCGAGCTTCTGGGTTAATATCCACTTATCAGTGAGTGCATACCATGTGTGTTATTTTGTGATTGGGTTACCTCACTTAGGATGATATTTTCCAGTTCCACCCATTTGCCTAAGAATTTCATGAATTCACAGTTTTTAATTGCTGTGTAGTATTCCATAGTGTAAATATACCACATTTTCTCTATCCATTCCTCTGTTGATGAACATCTGGGTTCTTTCCAGCATCTGGCTATTATAGATAGGGCTGCTATGAACACAGTGGAACATGTGTCCTTATTACATGCTTGGGAATCCTCTGGGTATATGCCCAGGAGTGGTATAATGGGGTCCTCCGGTAGTATCATGCCCAGTTTTCTGAGGAACTGCCAGACTGCTTTCCAGAGTGGTTGTACCAGCTTGCAATTCCACCAGCAGTGGAGGAGTGTTCCTCTTTCTCCACATCCTCACCAACAACTGCTGTCTCCTGTGTTTTTGATCTTAGCCATTCTGACTGGTGTGAGATGGAATCTCAGGGTTGTTTTGATTTGCATGTCCCTAATGACTAAGGATGCTGGACATTTCTTTAGGTGCTTCTCAGCCATACGATATTCCTCAGGTGAAAATTCTTTGTTTAGCTCTGTACCCCATTTTTAATAGGGTTATTTGGCTCTCTGGAGCCTAACTTCCTGAGTTCTTTGTATATATTGGATATTAGCCCTCTGTTGGAAGTAGAGTTGGTAAAGATCTTTTCCCAATTTGTTGGTTGCCATTTTGTCCGATTGACAGTGTCCTTTGCCTTACAGAAATTTTGTAATTTTATAAGGTCCCATTTGTCAATTCTTGATCTTAGAGCACAAGCTATTGGTGCTCTGTTCAGGAAAATTTTCCCTGTGCCCATGTGCTCAAGGCTCTTCCCTACTTTCTTTTCTATTAGTTTCAGTGTGTCTGGTTTTATGTGGAGGTCCTTGATCCACTAGAACTTGAGCTTAGTACAAGGAGATAAGAATGGATCAATTTGCATTCTTCTGCATGCTGACCTCCTGTTGAACCAGCACCATTTGTTGAAAAGGCTATCTTTTTTTCCCCTGGATGGTTTTAACTCCTTTGTCAAAGATCCAGTGACCATAGGTGTGTAGGTTCATTTCTGGGTCTTCAGTTCTATTTCATTGATCTACCTGCCGGTAACTGTACCAATATCATGCAGTTTTTAACACTATTGCTCTGAATTACTGCTTGAGGTCTGGAATACTGATTCCTCCAGAAGTTTTTTTTACTGTTGAGGATAGTTTTAGCTATCCTGGGCTTTTTGTTAATCCAGATGAATTTGAGAATTGCTCTTTCTAACTCTATGAAGAATTTAGTTGGGATTTTTATGGGATACAAATTGGAAAGGAAGAAGTCAAACATCACTATTTGCAGATGATATGATAGTATACTTAAACAACCCAAAAAACTCCACCAGAGAACTCCTACAGCTGATAAACAACTTCAGAAAAGTGGCCAGATATAAAATTAACTCAAACAAATCAGTAGCTTTCCTACACTCAAAGGATAAACAGGCTGAAAAAGAAATTAGGGAAATGACACCTTTCACAATAGCCAGGAACAATATAAAGTGTCTTGGTGTGACTCTAACCAAACAAGTGAAAGATCTGTATGACAAGAACTTCATGTCTCTGAAGAAAGAAATCGAAGAAGACCTCACAAGATGGAAAAATCTTCCATGCTGGTGGAATAGCAGGATTAATATAGTAAAAATGGCCATCTTTCCAAAAGCAATCTACAGATTCAATGCAATCCCCATCAAAATCTCTATGGATTTTTAACTACACTTAGTGCTACTTATTTCTCATTTCTCCCTCTCCTCCTTTTGTATTTGTAACATTTTGTATCACCTTTATTACTTCACAATTTCTTTCTGTCTACCTTTTTTTCTTTATAAAATTTAGAAAACATTTTATCCTTAATAAAACAACTTTATATTTTAATGAAGCATGGGAAACAATATCTGAAACACAGGAAAAATGTGTTAACAGACCTGAAGATATTTTTTGAAGTAACGAGTTCAAATTATCCAATTTGTTAAAGATTTAATCCTTATTATAACAAATATTTAGAAATTTGTTTTGTTAAAGAATATTTGCTTTTCATTTAGGGTCATGAGGTATCCAAAGTAAAATAAGCTTCTGGCATCTCTATTCTTATTTTTGTGTCTATCTCCTTTTTTGACATACTTGTGTACCATTTAGGCAAACATATTAATTACTCAAGGAACATTAAAAAGACAAAAATAAGCCACTGACCCAGTTCCTGGATTCTAAGAACAGTAGAACTTAGCATGACCATCTCCAGATGAGGATAATTATCCATGAGGGCAAAGTTGTGCCCAAGAATAAGATCAGTCATTTTCTAAGAATCAGTCCATTCTCTCAAAGCAAGGATTTCTTTGGACCATCTTGTAGAACTAGAACTAAGAAAATTATCAAGTAGACCAGCTCTTTTCCAGGCCTGCATATCTTGTGCCTTGTTTGATTACTTATTTAACTTTAAATACCATGCCTTTATCCCAAAGACAGACAGACTTCAGAGTGTTGGGTCTGTTAATTGGTTCCCCTAAGGTCACCACATCAATTAAATTTCTTTTTTCTTTCCTTCACCATCTCTTTGAATGCATTTTGAAACTTATGGTCAAGTTAATCTCATAGGGCTCTTGGGACTATTGGGGCTGTAGCTTTTTTCTTTAAACTCCAAAAGGAGTTTGGGCTAATTTAACAACTTTAATTTACATATGTGTTATATGACAATTTGGTACTATGTAAAGAATTTTAAAATATATACACTTGTAAACAAAGTATATACACAGTCATACATAAATCTATATTTTAAAAATACTGAAGAGTTTTTTAAAATATTTTATTTCATTTTGTGTATATATGTGTTTTCCCTGCATGTATCCATGTGTACCAAGTGAATGCCTGGTGCCTCTGGAGATTGGAAAATGGCACCAGATCCCATGGAACTGGAGTTACAGACAATTGTGAGCTACCACATGGATGCTGAGAGTTGAATCCAGGTTCACTGGAAGAGCAGCTAGTGCTCTTAGCCACTGAGAAATCTCTCTAGCCCAATACTGAAAAATTTTAAATTTTGCCAGCTTTAAACTATTGTTCAGAACTTTTATTTAAATATCATTAGGCAATCTTAAATAAAAAATCTGTAATCTCAAAGATATGACTCAACATAAATAAAGTAGGTTTTATTTTAAACACACAGAACCTAACTTGTTTATTAATAAGGGTCAAAGTGGGCTGAGAAGATATCAACAGCTTGGTTCTTAAATAACTGTGTTGGTTAATTTTAAGTTATCAACTTGACATAATCTAGAATCACCTGGGAAGGAATTCACAATCTAGATTAAGTTGGCCTATAGATATATCTCTAGGGAATTATTTTATATTAATTAGGATGAGAACACCTGCCCACTCTGGGTGACACCATTCCCTGGACAGTGAACTCTAAATTATTGAACAGTGAAGAAAACGAGCTGAGCACTAGCATGCATGCTTTAATTGATGGCTCTTTGTTATTGTCTATGGACAAAATATGGCTAGTTGCTCCAAGTTCCTACTGCCTTGATATCCCTACACAGATGAGTTATACCCTGTAATTATGAGTTAAATAAACCCTTTCTCATTTAAGTTGCTTTTGTCAGAATATTTCATTATGGTGTGGTGTTTTGAATGAGAAATGCCCTCAATCAACTCAGGTATGTGACTATTTGATTTTCAGTTGATGGCACTTTGGGGAGGTTGTTTAGGAAGTGCAGACTTGCTGAAGGAAGTATGTCACTTGAGGCAGGCTTTGAGAGCTTAAAGACTCAAGGAACTTCAAGTTTCTTCTCTCTGCTTTATGTTTGTGGTTCAAGATATTAGTTCTCAACTTGCTACTCCAGCTGCCATGCTTAATTCCATGCTGTCCCCACCAGCAAAGATTCTAATTCTTTAGAAATGTAAGCTCATTAAATCCTTTCTTGTATAAGTTGCCTTGGTCATGGCATTTTATCACAGCAACAGAAAAGTACCTAATGCACACAGCAAACACAAACAAGACTGTGATTTTATTTTTTAATTTTTTCAGTTTTAACTTGGAGGAAATAAGAACTTTGGAAGAAATTATGTTTTGAAAGAGGAAAACAAGTAAATAGACAATAGTTTTATATCTTAATGTCATAGATCAAAGATTCAAATATGAGTGCACATAACTTCAGCCATTTAATATTTGACAAAAATGCCAAAAACATCCTCTGGAGAAAAGAAAGCTCATTCAATAAATGGTGCTTTGAAAACTGTATTGTCCACATGTAGAAGAATGAAATTAGACCCATAGCTATTACCTTGCACAAAAACTAGCTACAAGTGGATCAAAGACACAAATGTGAAACCTGAAACACTGAAACTGTAAGAAGAAAACATAGGCAGTACCTTGCATGATATAGGTATAGAAAATTACTTTCAGAATAAGATTCCATTTGCCCAGGAATTAAGGTTAATAACTGATAAATGGGATTAGTTTTCAATAAAAAGCATCTGTACAGCAAAGGAAACGAATGAAGAAGCACACAGAGTGGGAAAGAGTCTTTGCCAGTTATACATCTGATAGGCCATTAATATACAGAATATATTAAGAACACAAAAATCAGTGTCAAAAACTCAAGCAACCCAATTAAATTGTACTATAGATCTGAACAGAAAGTTCTTGAAAGGAGAAATAAAAATACCTAGAAAATATCTCAAGAGAACTCAATACCCTTAGAAATTAAGGGAATGCAAATTAAAACTACTTTGATATTTCATCTTACCCCAATCAGAATAGCCAAAATCAAGAAAACTGACAACAAATGATAAGTGTGTGAGGCTCTCATTCACTGTTGGTGGAATTGCAAACTGGTTTGGCCAGTCTGAAAATCAGTGTAGAGAATTCTCGAAAAGCTAAACATAAATCTACTATATGACTCAGCCATACTGTTACTTTGCTGACATATGCCCAAAGGACTTAACATCCTACTCTGCAGTTACTTGCTCAACTGTGATTTTAACCACTGTATTCACAAATAGCCAGGAAATAGAATCATCCTGAATGCCCTTCAACTGACAAATGGATAATGAGAAATATATATAAAGTATGGAATACTACTCATATGTAAAGAAACATAAAATCATGATCTTTTCAGGTAACTATTAAAACTAGAAAAGATCCTATTAAGTGAGGTAGTCCAAATACACAAAGGCAAACCTTGCACGTTCTCTCCCATCTGAGGCTTCTAGCTTTAAAGTTTCAGAAAAGAGTATATAACCTGATATAACTGCAGAAATAAGGAAATTAAAAAGAGACCATTGCACAGGGTTGGGGGAGGCATAGAGGAGCAGTAAAAAAGAGAATAGTGGGGTATAACATATCTGAGTGGAGAAATAGAATAGTGAATGTTCTAATTAGAGAAGCAAATGGAGATAAATACAGAACAAAGAGAAAGGGAGGTATCTTAGTTAGGGTTTTACTGCTGTGAACAGACACCATGACCAAGGCAATGTTGTCTTATAAAGGAGAACATTTAATTGGGGCTGGCTTACAGGTTCAGAGGTTCAGTCCATTATCATCAAGGCGGAGCATCCAGGCAGGCATGGTGCAGGAGGAGTTGAGAGTTCTACATTTTCATCTGAAGACTGCTAATGGAAGGCTGGCTTATAAGCAGCTAAGATGAGGGTCTTAAAGTCCACACCCACAGTGACACACCTACTCCAACAAGGCCACACCTCCTAATAGTCCCACTCCCTGGGCCAAACATATTCAAACCATCACAGAGGGTAATATAAATGTAAGGATACTTGAAAAAGTTATGAGAAATCATAATATTACTTATCTAACTAAAATACCTATAATATATATATGTATATATATATACATATATATGTCTGTATATACATACATGATCTATATACACATCATCTACATCTACATCTACATATATAGAATAAATGAAATTTTCTCATCTGGACAAAGAACCCCCAATAGCCATGGACTATCTAACATTAGATACTATCCTTTGAATTGTTTGTCAGGGTTGTTCAAAGAGATTACCAAAACATTATAGGCTATTGTTGTTGTCCCTGGCTTGCAGACCAGAGGTGGAAGGTAAGTACCTATTGACAAAGACACCATGTACTTCAGACATAGGACCTAGATACTCCTGAGCTGTATCAAATCTGAATGACTTCTCTTTGAGCTCTCTCTCTCTCTCTCTCTCTCCTTATTTCCTTAGTACTATCTTTCATAGTACCAGAAGGCACTATGCAATCTTACCGAGCTATATTACCAATGAACCACAACAAGGACCAGCATGGCACAATAACTCTAAAGATTCAGAAGTGGCACACATACTTTAGTGGTAACTAATAGCTCTCTAATTGGACTTAAGATTACCCAACAAGAGGGAAATCATGCCTGGTACTAGAAACTTAGCCAATGACCCAGGACTAAAGCCATGGATCTTGAAGGAAAACTTATAACTACCACTTTACTATGTAGTGAGTTACTGAACTATAGTTATGTCATCACATGAAAGGATTCTTAAGAATACTTTAAGTTCTAAAACCAACTTGGGTAAAACTGGTCTCTGGTCACTTTGACTAGCCATAAATGCCTATGGTAAATTGGTCTCTGGACCAGCCATAAATTTCTATACAATGTGACCCTGAGCTAAAAGTAACTGCTTGATCATGTAACTACTATCTCTCCATTTTCTATAAACAATACTTGCTTGCTGCAGATGTTCAAAATTGCCTGTGGTGATTTGAATACTCTTGGCCCAGGGAGTGGGACTATTAGGAGATATGACCTTGTTGGAGGAATTGTGTCGCTGGGGGGTGGGCTTTGAGATCCTCCTAGCTGTCCATGAGAGTATTCTCATGGGTACCTTTCGAACAAGATGTAGCACTCTCAGCTCCTACTTCCAGAAGAATGCCTGCCTGGATGCTGCCATGCTTTCTGCCTTGATGATAATGGATTGGTCAAAGCTGGGAAAGGAAGAGGGATGCAGACTGAGGAATATCTGCTTTACCCACTGCCAAGGTTCTGTTTGAGTACCTAGGGTTTGTGAAGTGCAGGCTGCTTTGTAACAGCAGCCTAGAATGCAGGTTCTAAAGGGACACCAGAGGATGGTATGTTTTAAGTAGTTTTGGAGCAGATTTCAGTCTTTAGTTGATTTGAGATCTGCTGGGACAGATAATTAGGGACGGTAAAGGTAAGAAGTTTAGGGTTTTTTTTATTCAGGGTGTATATTAAAAAATTCAGGACCATAGGCCTAATAGTTGGTGTGAGGGGACGGGGTTCCCAAGACCAGAGTTAAGAGAGAGATCCCATCTTCAAGAATAGACAGAAGGCGGGAAAACTTAGGTTGTTGATTGACAGGAGTATTTATCTGAAGTCCATTTGACCTGTGACAGGTGTATCCAAGTCTCACGACTCCTTGAAGTTTACATGAATCTTCTAATTTGGTAAAAGGAGATACGTTTTAGATATATAAAAATTTTAAACATATTAGCATTATCATTGTTTCTAATCTGTACTGAAATCTACATTGTAGAAAAAGCAGTAGACTCACACCTTTGAATCATAGCAAAAGCTTAGGGACCCAAAAATGGTTCTTGGTTAAAAGCATTAACACTTTTCCAGAGGGCTGGATATATAGATTGGACAGAGATTTTTTCAAGAGGATAAGAAGTACTTTTAAGTCTATAAGAAGACAACCAAAGGAAATTTAAATTTTTGAGCTTGTGATTGTTGGGATTCAGACACTGGACAAACAACAGCTAATGTGCATGTTTTACATACCAAAGTGGACCTGGCCTCCAGGTTTCCCCATCATCCTTCAGCCCCTACCTGTTACTGCCTTATATGTTGAACTTTCCAGTCCAAGGGCTGGACTTTTCCTCCCCTAGAAGCTCTTTCCTATATAATTCAGACACGTTGGTGTTGGTTCCTCCTGTCTCCCCCACTCTCTGCATTTTCTCTCTCCCTGCATGCAGATGTTCTTTCTGTCTATTTCTCCCCCCTCTGATGCAACTTCTTTGGCCTCATTTTTTTGGGATCAGTAAAGCCCGCCAGAGAGTTGCTTCCTAATAAACCTGCCTTTAATTTAGCTTGAATTGGCTCATTTAGTCAGTGGAGATAACTTATGATAATAGTAGTAGTTATTTACCAGGGCTAGAATAATAACTTGTCAGAACTCCATTGGTTAATGTTAAAACTCTGAACTTTTAAAGTCTCAATATAATAATAGCAGAGAGAGAGAGAGAGAGAGAGAGAGAGAGAGAGAGAGAGAGAGAGAGAGAGAGAGAAAGAGAGAGAGAGAAATCTGAAATGGTTTTGTACCTTTATAATTTGTATATGTAAGCTTTCACACTTACCACACATCAAGGAAACTTCTCTTTGTAACAAAGAAATCAATCAAAATATAGAGTTGTGGAGCACCATCCCAACAGAGACATCTACAACACAGTCCAAACAGAAACATCTACAACACAACTCTTGCACCTAAGACTCAGGGATCATTGTGGAAAATGGAAAATTGTGGAAAACCAAATGGTCAGCCCTGAAAAGACAAACAGCTTACACTATATGGATTGAGCAGAATATACCTACATCACTTTGTGTCTTTGTGTCTCTGTGTCTATGTGTGTTTGTGTGTGTCTCTGTGTGTATGTGTCTGTGTCTCTGTGTGTATTTATGCATACATATATACATATTCAGATCATCTTTCTCTCTTTCTTTCCCCCCTCTGTCTCCCTCATGATGCAACTTCTCTGGCCTCATTTCTTGGGACCAGTGAACCACACCTATCTGCATATCTATATGGATAGATATGTGTGTATGTATGTATATACATACATATATATATATATATATGTATATAGTGTATGTGTCTGTGTGTGTGTGTGTGTGTGTATACAAAGCAAGAAGTAAAGAGGCCATGAATTTGAATGACTGCAAGTGGTAGAGGTACATGGGACAGGTTGCAGGGAGTAACATGAAGAAGAGAAATTAAACAACTATAGTCTCAAAAACATTAAAAATATATGTAGTGTCATATGATACAAGGTCAATTGTGACCTTACTATCCTAGAATCAATTATGTGTGTGTGGAGATGTCCTTGACAAAGAAATCCAGGGTCAGCAAGGTAGCTCAGCAGATAGAAGAGCTTGCTGTGTAAGCCTTGAATTTGATTCCCAGAACCCATGTAAAGGTAGAAGGAGGGAAATGACTCCACAAAGTTGTCCTCTGACCTCCATGTACACCATTTACATGCATATGTCACAATAATAAATATTTCAAAACAGATCCATATCAATTAGCCTAACAAAATAATTTTAATGCACATTAATAAGTTATCTCTACTGATGAAACAAGTCAATTTGAGCTGAATTATAGTAAAAAAGCAGGTTTATTGGGGTCAGCTTTTAGGGCCTGGGTTGGAGAGTTCAGTATAGAGGGTGGGTATGCCAGTCATACCCTGTAACAGGTAATGGCTGAGTGATGCTGGGAGAACCTGGAGGACAGGTCAATTTTGTATGTTAAATATGCATCTCAACTGCTCATCCTGGGTCTGAAACTCCACATACATAATATATAGGTATTTTAAATTTTTATTAACACAGAAAATTTGTGTCCTTATAGGCTTTTAAGAACACTGAGTCTCCTGGATCAACATGGTCAAGATAAGAGACCTGGTCAGGGTCTGACTGCCTAACAGTGTTCCAGGAGAGCTCAACTTTGAGGGAACTAGGCATCTAGATTGCTGAGTTTTCTAAAGGCTTTGATTAGCCTATTGAGAAATAGTTCAGTGTTTTCCTCCCTTCCTTGAATAACCTTTCTGATCTTGTTACAGTTAACAAGTTTTCTAATTGCTGTACTGCTCAAGTTCTGGAATGCTGACTACAAGTCTCAAGAAATAAAGAAAGGACAGACACACAGATACACATACAGTAAATCTGGGACCAGAGTGGAATTTTCTAACTCACTGCAACACGAACCTGAGCATGTTTATTAGGTACAGCATAGCAGGAGGTGGTGGCTAATCTCAGTAGAGAGATCTCTTTCTATAGGTGAGCAGTGTCAGGCTATAGACTTCTGGGAGAAGGAAACTTCAGTTGCTAGTCTTCCATAATTGTTCAAAAACAGTTCAGAATACTAAGATCTTTCATACCTTTCTTGAGCCAGACTTATATGGGGAACTAGCTTTGATAATGTCTCATATGTGGGAGGCCTTGGAGTCCTCAGCATGGCTGTGTCTATGTAACAATATACTTAGTGCATTTAAAAAAAATTCTTAGGTCATCCTGTGCATACTCTTTGCTTGGTGGTTCAGGTTCAGTCTCTGTGAGTTGATTCTATGTTTTCTTGAAGTGTTATTGACCTCTTTGACCACTATAATCCTTCCACCCCGTCTTCCACAAGATTCCCCAAGCTCTCCTTAATGTTTGGCTGTGATCTCTGCATCTGTCTTCATCAGTTGCTGGGTGAAGACACTCTGATGGCAGTTATGCTAGTATAGCAGAATATTATTAACAGTGCCAGGGGTAGGTTCCCTCTCATGACAGAGATTTCAAGCTGTACCAGTTATTGGTTGACCACTCTCTCCATTTGTGCTCTATCTTTACTGCAAGTGGGAGCAGGATCTGTCTCTAACTACATCGCCTGCCTTTGGATCTCTTTCCCCTAACTGTACTGCCTCTTTTAGTGTCAATAGAAGATGTGCCTAGTCTTACTTCAATCTGATATTCCAAGGCTGGTTGATATCCATGGGAGGCCTCCCCTTTTCTAAAGAGAAAGGAAGGAGGAGTGGATGGGGGAGAGGAACAGGGGAAAGGACTGGGAGAAGAAGAGGGAAGGGAAACTGAAGTCTGGATGTAAAGTAAATAAACTAATTTTAAAAAGAAAAAATTCTTCGGGGAGACTATTAACACTTCACACCTATAGGTCACTGTTGGGTGTTATAATTCCAATGAGTGGTTTACCCTGTACACTAGGCAGTTGGCTTTTGTTGGTGTTGTTTATTTATTTATGTGAGTACACTGTCATTGTTTTCAGACACACCAGAAGAGGGCATTGGATCCCATTACACATGGTTGTGAGTCACCTTGGGATTGCTGGAAATTGAACTCAGGACCTCTGGAAGAGCAGCTAGTGTTCTTAACAGCTGAGCCATCTCTCTAGCCCGACAGCTGGTTTTATTAGGACTTAGATTAAATAGCATATTGGCACACTTTTTTGCTTCCTTCTGGATCCTCTATTTTCTCCCAGAGGTACAGAAAGTAGTCAAGGCTATGTAAAGGTGTTTCCATATAAAGTCAAAGTTAAGGTCTGGAAGGTCAGTGGTTGAAAAAGTGACATGGACACTGTTCTTACACATCCAGCCATTTTATTTAAGGAGACTACAAAAGGCATAGGAGAGGATGGTACATGTGATTGGGCTCTGTGTTGGTTTGAATAGGAATGGCCCCCATAGACTCATGTATTTGAATATGTTTGGTCCATAGGAACTGGCAATATTAGGAAGCATGGCCTTGTTGAAGCAGGTGTGGTCTTGTTGGAGGAAGTGTGTCACTGTTGGAATGGGCTTTGAACTCTCCTATGCTCAAACTATGCCCACTGTGGCACACAGTCTCCTTCTGCTGCCTATGGATCAAGATGTAGACCTCTCAGCTCTTTCTCAGGTGTCATGTCTGCATGCATGCTGCCATGCTTCCCACTGTGATGATAATGAACTAAATTTCTGACACTATAAGCCAGCCCAAATTAAGTATTGTCTTTTATAAGAGTTGTTACAGTTATGATGTCTCTTTACAGGAAAAGATCCCTAATTAAAATAGGCTCCTTTTTCTTTTGTTAACTTGGGAGTAAATGGGAATCTATGGCAGTTAGGGAAAGCTCCGTGAGGTGGGAGAAGGCACTTTACCTGAGTCCTGTTGCCCATTGTTTTATGTTTGAAAACCAAGGTTTTGGGTACAATAGTGATCATCTAAGCTATCAGATACTTCTGTTTTTGTTTGTTTGTTTTTCCTTGCATAGCTCCCTATCCTTGTTGACAGCCATGAAGGCCTGTACATAAAACTCAGATCATTTCCCTCAATTCCTGTAAAATAGGTCCAGCTACAGGATATTATTGTAGTTTATGTATTCATCCTTCGCCCAAATCAACCATTTTGCACTGAGACCAGTGAAATATTAGCCTATTCTTTATACTGTTATGAACAACCTCATTGCAATTCTGGAGACTATCCTGTAGTTAGGAACCAAAGAGGAAGAGAAAGATTCAGGGTCGCTGGGAAGGAGAAAAGTGCTTTTGTCCATTTTTCAAGGAATCTTCAAGGAGATCTCATGGGTTCAAGGGAACTCTTTCTCATAAGTACAGCCCAGGTGTCCTTTGCTGGTTCCTGATATGAACATCTCTTTGATTATTTCTCTTTCTCCTGTTTGGTAAAATAAGGTCTTTTCTTCAAAGAAGCTCAATAAAAGAACAAACAAACAAAAAGCAAAACAAAACAAAATGAGGGAAAATTCTTGGTCCTATTAGGCTGCTAAGTTGAGAGGATCGACTTGCTTATAAAAATGACTTTGGCTTTTTGGTTTAAATTGTCAAAAGTACAACTGAGGTGCTGGAGAAATGACTTAGTTAGGAACCCATATCGTCAGGCTCCAGGCCATATGTCAGTCACTTCAAAAATGCCTGTAATTTCAGCTCTAGAGAATCTGACAAGCATTTCTGGCCTCCTCAGGTACTGCACACACACACACACACACACACACACACACACACACACACACACACGAGAGAGAGAGAGAGAGAGAGAGAGAGAGAGAGAGAGAGAGAGAGAGAGAGAGAGAGAGAGAGAGACTCACCGCTTTTCTCTCATACATGAAATGCGTTTTACTCATAGCAACATAGCTTTCTTTTAATATTTTCCCATATATCCTCTTTTTTATTATATTTGTGATCAGTGTATTTGGAAAGTATATGTTTGCATGTGTAGCTAAAATCTTATGCAGCCATATGCAGCATTCCATGGGATATTTTTAAAAAAGAAATAAAGTTGGAGGAGGGATGCATTGGTGGGGGGGGGGGAGTGAGAGAAGTCTCTAATCAAGATGCATTGTATGCATGTATAAAATTCTTACAGAAAAAAATATTTTAAAATCTACTCTAAAGATGGTTGCCTTTAAAATCATTTTCATTTTTTAATTTTTACTTTGTGTATATAGATGTGTTTCCTAAGTATATGTCCAAGCACCCTGTGGGTACCTGGTGGCCACAGAGGCTGTAAGTAGGTGTTGGAGTCCCTGGAACTGGACTTACAAATTGTTGTGGTCCATCATGTGCGTGCTGGTATTTGAACTAATGTTCTCCGAAGAACAGCAATGTTCTTAATCACTGTGGTATTTATCTGGACCCAAAGGTTACTTTTTTTTAACTAGACAGGTTTGACTAAAATGTTTAGCATAGTTTGTACCCTCATTTGCTTTCTTACATTTATATTTGCTTTTTCATGTTTTGTTTTTCTCTCCGTCATTTTTTATGGTCACCAGGATACATAAATCTGTGTGTTTTTATTTGATTTTCCTTTATAGTTTAGAAATTTCACATTTTATTATTCCTTTTAGTAGCTACTCTAGATACTATAACAAACATATTTGCCTTAACCAAATAGCTCTTTTCTCACACATGAGCTATATTACTCATGCAACACGTGTCTAATGCTCAGGATTATGAATATAATTGTATGTTTTTCATTTCTTTTAAAAATATAATATTTTTATCAAATCTTGGAGAATTTCTATACTGTATTTTGATTATATTAATTTCCTATTCCATTTACACTCTCTAAGATCTGCCCTTTACTCCCTCTCCTGTCCTCCAAAACTATTCTGAAGCAGATTTCCTCTGACTCTTACACTCTTTCTCCTCTTCCTGGATGTTCCCTGAGCCTTGACTGTTGTTTTGTAATATATTAACTGTGTTGGAAATAATTACTTGAGCTCCCTATGGTCACTTATTCTCTGCACTTTGACAGTTGCGACTTTCTGTAACCACTTCCCTGGGCAGCAGAAAGAAGCTTCTTTGTTGAGGGATGAGAACTACACTTACCTGTGGATATAAGGATAAATACTTAGAATTTTGTTAGAAATTAAACTCGTTTGGCAAAGTGGCACTAGCAGTTTCTCCTATAGGTCCCCATGGTCTCAGATAGATGTAATTTTAAATAAACATGTACAATTTCCTATGAGATTTTCAAACATCCTTAGTGTTATTTGCCCCTTGTCCTTCCCATTTCCTCCGTGTTGCTCCCTCTCCCACCTCTTCACATAAGTCTCTCACACCCATTTTCCCATCTCCCCTTTAGAGCAACTGTGCTATTTTCCTCTCTAGGGCTCCTGTTCCTCATGATGCAGCCCCCATCATGGTCCATTTGTACTTTTCTGGTATTGTCAGTTAATCCAGAGTATATGCTCACATCTAAAGATTTGGAGCTAGCAGCCCCGGACAAGAGAAGAACACCTGCAGTGTGCATCCATTTACCTACAAAATTCATTTTTCTTTACAGCTGAATGGTATCCCATTGTGCATATGTATACCACAGTTTCATTATTCATTCATCAGTTTAAGGACATTTCAATTGTTTCCACTTCCTAGCTATTGTTAATAGTGATGTGTTTATAAAAAGATAAAGAGAAATAGAATATGTTCTATAGGGGTATGGTGAAGTATAGGGGAAGGGGGTGCCTTGGTAGGCTCATGCCAAGGCATCCCTTCCTCCTGAGGGACCAGGCACATGATGGTATAGTATAGAATAGAGTTTATTCAGGGCATGGGGAGAGGAGTTAAGAGGATAGTAGAGGCAGAGAAATGCAGAGAGAGGAAGAGAGTAGAGAAGTAGAGGACGACCATAAACACATGGAGAGAGGGGGAAGGGAATAGGGAAGGGAGGGGAAAGGGAAGAGCCCAAGAGGGCAAGAGAGAAACAAGAGAGAATTAAGAGATCAAGAGAGCAAGAGAAGGAGGAGGGGGCAAGCATCCCCTTTTATAGTGGGTCAGGTCTACTTGACTGTTGCCAGGTAACTGTGGGGTGGAGCTTAGACAGAATGCTAACACATGAGGACCAACAGTTGAATGAGGGTCCCTTTTCCATAGATCCTGACCCCTCCAGCAGTTATTGGTTATTTTATTGATTTTTGCAGTTCTGACTGGAGTAAGATGAAATCTCAAAGTTTTGACTTGCATTTCTCTAATTGCTAGGGACAGTGAACATTTTATGAAATATTTCTTAGCCATTGTTTTTCTTCTTTTGAGAACTCTTGGTTCAGCTCTCAGAGAAATTTTTTAAATAGGTTGTTTGTTTTGACTCTTTAGTTTTTAAAAAGTTCTTTACATATTCTAGATATTAATTCTCTGTCAGATGTGTCACTAACAAGGATTGTCTCCTATCCAGTAGGTTTCCTCTTCATCTGGTTGATTGTTTTCTTTACTTGTGCAGATTTTTATGAGACCCCACTTGTTGTTGTTGGTCTTAAGTCTTAGGCAAATAGAGTCCTACTAAGCATGTACTTTTCTATATCTGTGACATGTAGGATACTGCCTATATTTTCTTTTAGCTAGTTCAGTGTTTCAGGTTTCATGCTTAGGTCTTTGATCCATTTTGAGCTAGCTTTTGTGCATGGTCATAGATATGATGTGGGGGGTCCCTGAAAATGCCATAGTCAGCAAAGCAACCATCTGCAAAGAGGCAAGAAGGAAATCCAGTTTAGCACTGAAGGGATCTCTACAGGTATCCATACAAGGAATTGAACCGCGCAGAGATAAAAATGGAAACCAGGTGCAGATTAACTTCTACAACCTGGATCAATCAGACTTCGGGGAGTCTAATGTCAGGTCATTCATCATCAGCATATTTAAAACACAGTACAGGGCTGGAGAGATGGCTCAGTTGTTAAGAGTACTGATGGCTCTTCCACAGGTCCTGAGTTCTATTTCCAGCAACCACATGGTGGCTCACAACCATCTGTAATGGGATCTGATGCCCTCTTCTGATGTGTCTGAAGACAGTGACATTTTATCCATATACATAAAATAAACAAATACATCTTTAAAAAAAGAAAATAAGATACAGTGCAATTTGACAAAAGGTTTCCAGGCAACAATCAGTCCAATCAGTCAAATTCCAGGAACACAATAAAGTTTAAGGTGTGACTACTTAGAAATATTTTTATAAACAACATGTGATCATGATTCTGTTTCTATTACTTCCTTTTTTGAAGTTAAAGACAGATTGGCTATAGATCTTCTTTTAAATTTTTGTAGAACTCCACTGTGAATCCATCCCTGGACTTTTTTTTTAAGCTGAAAGGCTTTTTATTAATTACTATTTCAATCTCTTCATTTGTTCTGGGTCTGTTTAGGCTATTGACTTATTGGTTTAATTTTTATGGTTTGGCTCAATCTAGAAACTCAGCCATTTCTTTTAGGTTTTCCAATATGACGAAATGCAGATTTTCAATACAGTAAATTTCTTTGGTGTCTGTTGGAATGTTTCCTCAGTCACTTTTTGATTCTGGTAATTTCAGTCATCTTTCTATCTTTTCTCTTCTCTTCTCTTCTCTTTTCTTTCTTTTTTTTTTTTTTTAGTTGAGCTAGTTGAGCCAAAGGTCTGTTAGTCTTGTTTATCTACTCAAAGAACCAGCTCTTAGATTGGTAGACTCTTTGAATTGTTTTCGTTCATTGATTTCTGCTCTGATTTCTTTATTTTTTTCTTTTTCTTTTTTTTTTTTTTTGGTGAAAAACCAAATGCTTTAATGAGGCTATGAAGAACAACATTTTAATTATTTCATTGGATACATTAATATCAATCATAATATATAGTGCTGTGGATCATACAGAAAGTATTGCTGTACCCAACAGTGGGGGTTATTATTAACATTACAGTAGCAAGTGTCGGCAAGAGACAGTCATTTGTTGTCTTTGTCAAGAAGTTGGGTATTTTTTATACTATTATCAACATAAACTTCTCCCAGCGCATTTTTTCAAAAATATTAACAAGTTACATTCCTTTGTGCTTTGTTTTTATCTTTTAATGTCCTGTGCAGTGCATTTTCTTTGTTCTTATTGCTTTATTGTTTACAAACAACCAGATTGAACTGTGTCATGCTCTGGGTATGACCAGATCACTTGTATAGATTTTTGGCAAAGTCAGAAGGTTTGGTTTTTCCATTACCTTATCCAGAGGCAGGTGCATAATTTTAGTATTTTGAGCACTCTAAATGGAGGGCCAACCCTGAGACACAATTCTGCATCCAGGGGTTGGGGAGTGGCAAGGATCATTCTCTCCTTAAAAACAGTGAGCAAAAACACTGCCTCTGGGTTTATCCAGTCCCTGAAAGAATCCACATTCTGGCTGGCACAAAAGAAATAAATAAAACCAGTCCCTATGCTGCCACCTCTGAATTGCCTGCCTGCTTCTCCCAGCAGCTGTATCTTATGAGGAAGGTGCTAGGGAAGCCAGTCATGGCAAGCTCAGGGGCTACAAGCCAGGAAAATGGTGCAGTATCTTATAATTTTTCTCAACAAAGCTTCCAAGAAAGTTGCTCTGCCTCTGCCATAGCCACTTAGCCCGGGATTAATCAACTTTGTGAAACCTTGTTCAATTATTTAAAAAGGAAAAAAGAAAATGTCAGAATCAGCTAAGAAAACCTAGCAACATAGCATTGCAATCTTCAACTTCTGCATTCAGCCCTCTACTCCCCAACACATAAATATGAAGAGGAAAACAGAAAAGGCTGTGATTGTATTGGTGAACACTATGGCACAATTATCTTTTCATGCACATTTGCATTTCTATTCTAGGAAAAGAGTCACATACTTAAGGGAGTTGAAAGAATGGGAACTTATTTTCCCTACCCCCTTGAGTAATAAAGCTACAAGACTGGATAGCATCATCAGTGTTTCCAAAGATTTGCATTACCCAACATACATGGGAACCGCACACTTGATGACTCTCACTAAGGCCATCCATTCATACATCTGGATCTTTCCATCACCCATCATCAATTCACATTTGACATTTAAACATTTTTTTAAAAAAAAAACCCTCCTTGAAAAGGTTTCCTGATGAAAGATTTTGACACTGTCAGTAAAATACATCTCATATTAAAAATATCTGAAGGGAAATTGGAAGTTCTTAGAATGTCTACAGAGGCACCATACTATGTCTTCCTTCTTCATGCCAGAGTCCATCTTGAAACTTTCTCCTGCTTTACAGCTCAGTCAGTGCTGGTCCAAAAAAGACTGCTGAGATTTTTAAGACACTTCATTCTGGAAGGATATGCTTTGTACCACTCACGATTCAATCATAGGCTGCTACTGAGAAATTCCATTAGACAGCCTGGTTTGTACCAGTATATATCACCTGCACAAAACATCTAGATTTAATACATGTAACCTAATACATGTAACTCTACAGATATTGCATAGGGTTATGCAGGGAGGTAATGCACAGAAACTAACTTTACAATGTTACCACTTTGTCAAATGTTGTTATCAAGTAATCTACCGATACAGTGTTTCTCTCTTTAAAAGGAATCCAATTGGTGTGTTGAAATAAATCCCAATTGAAATGACCATCACCGACATGGTAAATGCTATGGCTATCAATCTTCAAGAATATAGTTATTTTCATACCCTATAAAAGCATATGTAAGTATTTTTTTCTAGAAAGCCTGGAAAACCTATCAATATTATACCTTAAATGTGTTGAAAAGCAGGTTCAAGTAATAGTGGAATATACAAAATATTTTCAAAGCTCTCTTTGAACACAAGACCTTGCATAAAAGTAATCTTTCTTGATGTACAAAGAATGCAGAGATCCACCAGTGAGTTGTAAAAGTATCAAAAACTCACCGTTTTAAGATACATATTCTTACAAATTAATACAAACACTGAAAAATGATGATAATAAAGAATCTATACAATTAAAATGGCTAAAACATAATTTAAAAATAAAAATAGTAAAGCCAATTAGAAATGCGCCCAGTTCAGTTGTCTTTATCAAAAGCAAAAATGGAAAAAGAAAAGTGAAACAGACTTCTGGTGCTCCTCAATATTTTACTCAAAGAGGAAATTCATTTCCATTTCAAAAAATTGTATGAAAAATAGGATCGGGGCTGGCGAGATGGCTCAGTGGTTAAGAGCACTGACTGCTCTTCTGAAGGTCCTGAGTTTAGGTCCCAGTAACCACGTGGTGGCTCACAACCATCCGTGGTGAGATCTGACGCCCTCTTCTGGGGTGTCTGAAGACAGCTGCAGTGTACTCACATATAATGAATAAATAAATCTTTAAAAAAAAATAGGATCACACTTATTATGAGGAAAACTATAACTGTGCCCAATAAAAGCCAGCAGGTCAGATCCTGTGTTTCATTCCTTGGTCTATAACTTCTTTCTGTTTGGGTTAACATAAGTTACATTTTCTAGTCAGACAATCCTCATGAAAATGACTTCTAGATTTCTCTGTATGTAGTATATTCTCCTTTCATGCAGTTTTCAGTACAAAGAAATAGTAATGCTGAGAGGGCACTGTGTCTTTAAGGCAGTACCAGGGAATCAGCGCATTTTTAAAGTGAGAAGGGATTGAATGTCTTTTTCTTCTTCTTCTTCTTCTTCTTCTTCTTCTTCTTCTTCTTCTTCTTCTTCTTCTTCTTCTTCTTCTTCTTCTTCTTCTTCCTCTTCTTCTTCTTCTTCTTCTTCTTCTTCTTCTTCTTCTTCTTCTTCTTCTTCTTCTTCTTCTTCCTCTTCTTCTTCTTCTTCTTCTTCTTCTTCTTCTTCTTCTTCTTCTTCTTCTTCTTCTTCTTCTTCTTCTTCTTCTTCTTCTTCTTCTTCTTCTTCCTCTTCTTCTTCTTCTTCTTCTTCTTCTTCTTTTTCTTCTATCATAATCATCATCATCATCATCATCATCTTTGTTTTCTTCTTTGGTTGCTTTACATTCATGTAATTAAACTTTACATGTTAATTTCAAAGGAGGTCACAGACAGACAAAGCTCACACCTAGATTTCCATTGAATGAAAACAGAGAGACAGTTCTCTGAAGAAAAAAAAAATATCCCCTTGTCCAGAAAGCTCACAGTTTGAGAAATCAGTTCACAGATACTGCAAGCTGAAGGTACAATACTTCTGCTCTGATTTTTACTACTTCTTGCCATTGGCAGAGTTTGGGTTTTGTTCATTCTTTTTATTTTATTTTTTATTGGATATTTTCTTTATTTACATTTCAAATGTTATCACCTTTCCCAGTTTCTGCCCATAGGAAATCCCCTATCTCATTCCCCCTTCCCCTGCTTCTATGAGGGTGTTCCCCAAACCACTCACCCACTCCCGCCTCCCCGCCCTTGATTTCTCCTACATTGGGGCATTGAGCCTTCACAGGACCAAGGGCCTCTCCTCCCATTGATGCCTGGAAAGGTCATTCTCTGATACTTATGTGGCTGTTGCCAGTTAACTGTGGGGCAGGGAAAACCTGGCTGTATTCAGGTGACTGTAGGAGTGGAGTCCAACCAGAATGATGGCCACAGGGTTATGTCTAGCGGGCTATTATAAACAAGGCTGCTATGAACATAGTGGAACATGTATGCTTGTGATATGTTGGAGCATCTTTTGGGTATATGCCCAGGAGTGGTATAGCAGGGTCTTCAGGTAGTACTATGTCCAATTTTCTGAAGAACTTCCAGACTGATTTCCAGAGTGGTTGTACCAGCTTGCAATCCCACCAGCAAAGGAGGAGTGTTCCTCTTTCTACACATCCCTGCCAGCATCTGCTGTCACCTGAGGTTTTCATCTTAGTCATTCTGACTGGTGTGAGGTGGAATCTCAGGTTTGTTTTGATTTGCATTTCCCTGGTGACTTAGGATGTTGAACATTTCTTTAGGTGCTTCTCAGCCATTCCATATTCCTCAGTTGAAAATTCTTTGTTTAACTCTTTACCCCATTTTTTTTAATAGGGTTATTTGATTTTCTGGAGTTGAGTTTTTTGTATATATTGGATATTAGCCCTCTATCAGATGTAGGATTGGTAAAGATCTTTTCCAAGTCTGATGGTTGCTGTTTTGTCCTATTGACAGTGTCCTTTGCCTTACAGAAGCTTTGCAATTTTATGAGGTCCCATTTGTCCATTGTTGATCTTAGAGCATAAGCCATTGGTGTTCTGTTCAACAAAATTTCCCGTTTCCGTGAGTATGAGGCTCTTACCCACTTTCTCTTCTATTAGTTTCAGTGTATCTAGTTTTATGTAGAGGTCCTTGATCCACTTGGACTTGAGCTGTGTACAAGGAGATAAGAATGGATCGATTTGCATTCTTCTACATGTTGACCACCAGTTGAACCAGCACCATTTGTTAAACATGCTGTCTTTTTCCCACTGGATGGTTTTAACTCCTTTGTCAAAGATCAAGTGATCATAGGTGTGTGGGTTCATTTCTGGGTCTTCAATTCTGTTCTATTGATCTTCCTGCCAGTCTCTGTACCAATACCATGCAGTTTTTTTCTTTTTTAAATCACTATTGCTCTGTAGTAGAGCTTGAGGTCAGGGATATTGATTCCCCAAGAAATTCTTTTATTGTTGAGAATAGTTTTTGCTATCTTGGGTTTTTTGCTATTCCAAATGAATTTGCATATTGCCTTTTCTAACTCTATGAAGAATTGATTTGGAATTTTGATGGGGATTGCATTGAATTCATAGATTGCTTTAGGCAAAATGGACATTTTTTACTATATTAATCCTGCCAATCTATGAGCATGGGAGATCTTTCCATCTTCTGAGGTCTTCTTTGATTTCTTTCTTCAGAGACTAGAAGTTCTTGTCATACAGATCTTTCACTTATTTGGTTAGAGTCACACCAAGATATTTTATATTATTTGTGACTATTGTGAAGGGGGTCGTTTCCCTAATTTCTTTCTCAGACTCTTTATCTTTTGATTAGAGGAAGGCTACTGATTTGTTTAATTTTATATCAAGCCACTTTGCTGAAGTTGTTCATCAGCTGTAGGAGTTCTCTGGTGGAATTTTTGGGCTCACTTAAGTATACTATCACATCATCTGCAAATAGTGGTATTTTGACTTCTTCCTTTCCAATTTGTATCCCTGTGACCTCCTTTTGTTGTCTGTCTAATTGCTCTGGCCATGACTTCCAGTACTATATTGAATAGGTATGGAGAGAGAGGGCAGCCTTGTCTAGTCCCTGATTTTAGTGGGATTGCTTCAAGTTTCTCTCCATTTAGTTTGATGTTGGCTACTGGTTTGCTGTATATTGCTTTTACTATGTTTAGGTATGGGCTTTAATTCCTGATATTTCTAAGATTTTTAACATGAAGGGATGTTGAATTTTGTCAAGTGCTTTTTCAGCATCTAATGAAATGATCATGTGGTTTTATCTTTGAGTTTGTTTACATAGTGGATTATGTTGATGAATTTCTGTATATTGAACCATCTCTACCTCCAGACTTGGCTGCAGCTGTGCAGTGGCCCACTCTGGTGGCCTGACTCCTTCCTTACCCTTTGGCTTGCGGGCCTTTCAAACATGGAGGAATGTAAATGGGGACGAGGTCTGCTCGCTCTGGTAACCCAGGCAGCTAGCCCAGCCCTAGACTGGACGTCATCTCTTACAGGTTAGACTCTCTGGTGGCCTTGTATGTGCTGCGCCTGCCACCCATTCTCTATCCCAACGTACCCTGCTTCAGTGACATAGCAGAGTATGAGAGCTTCCTGAAGGGTGGGCACACTGGGCTTGGTCGGGCTCAGGGCACAGGGGAGCCAGCCTGGGAGGGAACCTCCATGGGAGCTGGGACCTCGTCCAGGGCCTGACACTGAGCCTCGCTCATCCCGGATCCTGAGTGCATCCAGAGCCTACACCAGCTCATGGTGGTCAAAAAGGCACAGCAGAGGCTCGACGCCAGGGCTGGGGGCACAGCAAGAAGGCACCCCACAATGTGCTCACAGGGATGCTCTTGCACGGCTGCATCTGAGAGGGAGTGAAGGTGAATTTTCACATTCTCACTTTCAAGGGACTTCGAGGGGTCTGCTCTGGCTTCCTCGTTGCGTTCGACAAGTTCTGGAATATGGCCCTCACAGATGTGGATGAGACCTACCGTAAACCTGTCTTAGGCAAAGCATAGGAACAGGATTCTGACTCTCATTAGGCTATTTGATCGGCTGGAACTCCAAGATTCCTCCAAAAAGGAAGCAGATTCCAAATCTGCAGTTGAGGACTCCACCCTGTCTTGATTCTCCCAGACATCTACTTGGAAGGTGGCTTCAGTATGGGGACAAGGAGACACTGACCTGGGCTCACACAGGCGCTCCGGCTCTGTCCCTTCTTCCCTACAGGCGTCTGCAAGGGAGAGTCCAGGTCTGAGCTGTCAGGAAGGACTATAGGACAGAAGGGTCCAGTGTGGGAAGTACCTTTTCCAGGGCTACCACCCTATCACAGGATCAGTCCAGTAAGGAAAAAAAAAGCGAAAGCCAAAGGTGGATTACCAGCAGGTATTCACTGGACACATAAATCAGATTTTCATTCAAGACGAGAATGTCTTGCTGGTTCATCTCGCACAGTGAGCAGCTCCGCCTCACTTGACCTTTGGGTTTTAGAAGTAAAGTGCATGAACTGTTCCTATGCTATATCCTGGTATTCCAAACAGTGTGAGTTGAAGTGATTCCCGCTGGTCTTGCTTATGCAGAACACAGAGCTGGCTCACCCTCTGGAAGGACAGGTCAGCAGTACTAACCAGGCAAAAGCCATTCACAGGACATGCTCTGATGGGCTGTTACCGGCTGCTCCAGAGTCTCAAGTGTAAGTGCTTTGCCTTGACTTAGGGTAACAGTATAAGTGGAATCCACTCCGTGGAAACCTCAGAAATGATTAAGAAGGAATAATTTCATTTCTAAAAACTAGTGCTCTGATCACCGTGAGTTTGATCTCATGATGATCATGTTTGAGTGATGTAAATTGCCCAAGATCCTGCGCCCACATCTGTCCTACATCATTCTCTCTTGACCAAGAAATGAAATTTCTTATCCTTGAATATTAATAAGGTCTAGGAAGTTACCAGCTTATGAAGGAGTGGAGCTTAGCTAGGTGGTTGCTCAAAGCAGCCAGTGGTGTAACCTCTCTGCTCTGACCCCCTCTTCCTGTGGGAAGGCATGCAGAAGCTTGTCTTCCCCTCAACAGAGGTGGCCTCTGCCCATGGCACACCAAATGGTACTGTATTGCACTTGTGGTGGCTTGTTTTCCTCTCTGACTCCTGTGTCATGGTACTAGTGCATGTGACCTGTGTTGTCACTCCATGAGTTGTGTGTGACCTGTCCTTATGTGCTTTTTTAGGACACTCTTGGGCCCAGTGGCCTCTTTTCTTGCAGTATGCACACTGGTCCTTTTCAAGGGGTTTTCTGTCTCTCTTTGGTTGGAGTCTCTCTTTGTTTTCCCTAACTACTGTAGCCAGGACTCTCTGCAGCTTCCTTCTCTGTCACTTTTCTTTTTTTTCCTCTGTTTCCTCTCCTCCTCTGTCTCCCAGTAATGGTAGATTTTCTCAGCAACCTGCACTAAATCCCTCAACGGCTTATTCTGTCTTTCTAGCCTCTGAAGTTTTTCCCTGATATCTCTACTAGCCTGGTCTATGAAAACCATTGTCACAGTAGCATTATGCTGTGGTCATAGGGTGTATATTGGCAGAATGCCTCCATGAGCTGCTCTAGAAAGGCTGTGGGATACTCATCTGGTCCCTGCTTAATCTCACGTACCTTGGTTAAATTTGTGGGATACCTGACAATGGAGTCTGGAAGTAGACCTTCAGGTGCCCCTTACTTTTTGCCATATTAAAGTCCCAGTCAGGTCTAGTCAGGGAAAGCCCGCTGTTCACAACAGCCTGATCAATTGATGGTGCCCTCGTGTCTGAGGGTGCATTCTTTCTGGCTTCCTGCATTATAAATAAAACAGCCTCAAAGAGATTAATAGGTCCCTTGGAAAATATGCCCTTAGTGAGAGAACCACCGTGGTATCAGGGGAGGTGGCTCTAAGGTCTCTTCCCACTTCTCCCTGGTTCTGTATGGGCTGAGGATCCCAGAACCAGTAACAGCCATGGGAGCAAGGGTAGGGAGATATAAATGGGGAGGGTCTTGGAGAAACAGGTCCGCTGTTGAAGAGCCTTGGAGGATCAACTTCTCAGTTCCAGATTTCTCCTCTCAAGTTTCCTTTTTCCTGAAGGCCAGAACCTGTGAGGTGGGTCTTGGGAAAAGAAAGGCTTTTATCTATTGGGGAGAGGAAAGAAGGGTCCTCCACTAGATTCTTCCAGGTAAATATATAGGACACCTGGTCCCAGTGCCCAAGGGATTCTGGCCTAATGACTCTCTCCTCTACTGCTTTGGTCACCCGCAAGTCAAAGGTCCCCACGGGTGGGTCATTCAGAGAAGCAGAGTAACTGACTTGCCTTTCAGTTTGTCCAACATCCAAAAAATGTTGTCAGTCTGAATAAGTCTAAGTCCAAGAACACAAAACAAGATACCAACAAACACAGAGAAAAACAATTACTACACAGACAGCTCAACCCTGCCATGCCTTGGTATCCAGGTTCAAGAACACACAGAGAGACAATCACCACAGTTTGCCCCTTCCATGGACACAGAACAGAATTGCTTGGCTGGCTGGCTTGGCTCCAGCCATGCGGAAACAAACTAGGTCCTCCTGCCCATAAGGCAGGAGCCAGGTAACAGAGCTGCTCGGCCAGCTCTAGCCGTGCTGAAACAGACCAGATAAACCAGGTTAAAGCAAGACTTGGCTCCCACCATACCGTCTTGCAGTTCCAGAAGGAGCGGCGCCTTCTTGGCTCTCTCCTGGGGGGCCTGACGCATCCTTCAGGTGCCCCCCCCATGGTCGTGACGTTAAGGCATGTCTTCCCGCCACACATAACTGCCAGACACCATAGGCTCTCTGAGCCTCCCAGAGGCTTGCAAGCAAAACGAAAGTTCAGACAGGCTTACAGACTCAGACTTTGACAAACATCAAGACAGACAAAAATGGTACCTGTGTTTGAGACCTCTGATTTATCACTCCCGTGTTCCCACAGGAGGTCAGATTCCTGGGCAATGCACCAAATGTAAGACTATGGTGAGGCTTAACTTACTGGAGAGACCCCCTGAGTGGACCACACAGATAGAAATCGATGCAAAAATCCAGAGGAATTTATTGCTCCAACGTGTTGGGGTTGCCCTGCACGTGGAGAGCGAATGACCAAGATTCTCTTTTCTATCTCCTGTAATCTGTTGGTGCTGCTTGCATCTATGACTCCTGATCTCTTTCTTAGGTTCTCCAGGGTTATCTCCCTTTGTGATTTCTTTATTGTTTCTACTTCCGTTTTTAGATCCTGAATGGTTTTGTTCATTTCCTTCACTTGTTTGTTTATGTTATCCTGTAATTCTTTAAGGGATTTTTGTGTTTCCACTTTAAGGGTTTCTACCTGTTTACCTGTATTTCTTTAAGGGAGTTATTTATGTCCTACTTAAAGTCCTCTATCATCATCATGAGATGTGATTTTATTTTTTTTAATTTTTTATTATTATTTTTTTATTTTTTTTTTAAATTTTTTTTTGTTGTTTTTTTGTTTTTTCAAGACAGGGTTTCTCTGTGTAGCCCTGGCTGTCCTGGAACTCACTCCAGGCTGGCCTTGAACTCAGAAATCCGCCTGCCTCTGCCTCCCAAGTGCTGGGATTAAAGGCGTGCCCCACCACTGCCGGGCTATTTTTATTTTCTATATTCTTTATTTACATTCCAAAGATTTCCCCTTTCCTGGTTCCCCCTCCCCGAAAGTCCCATAAGCCCTCTTCCCTTCCCCTGTTCCCCATTTGCCTAAGAATTTCATGAATTCATTGTTTTTAATTGCTGAGTAGAATTTCATTGTGTAAATATACATGGAAAATATCTCTGATAAAATTGAAGAAATATATAGAAAAACACATTAAGATTGACTATTTCATGGAAAAATTATACAGATAAAATGGTAGGCATAAAAATATTACTAAGTTGATTGAAAGTGGAATTATAAACATTTTCTGATAGAATTGAAAATCTACAAGGAAAATATTTCTGATAAAATTCAAGAAATATATAGAAAAACACATTAAAACTATTTCATGAAAAATTATACAGATAAGATGGTAGGCATAAAAATATTCCTAAATTGATTGAAAGTAGAAGTAAAACCATTTTCTGATAAAATTGAAGACTTACATGGAAAATATCTCTGATAAAATTGAAGAAATTTATACAGATAAATTGGTAGGAATTAAAATATTCCTAAGTTGATTGAAAGTAGAATTATAAATATTTTCTGATAAAATTGAAGATTTACCTTAAAGAGGAAACACAAAAATCCCTGAAAGAATTACAGAAGATGTGATTTTAAGTCAGAGTCTTGCTTTTCCAGTGTGTTGGGGTATTCAGGGCTTGCTGTGGTGGGAGAACTGGGTTCTAATGATGCCAAGTAACCTTGGTTTCTGTTGCTTATGTTCTTGCCCTTGCCTCTCTCGACATCTGGCTATCTCTGGTGTTAGTTGGTCTTGCTGTCTCTAACTGTGGTTTGTCCTTCCTGTAAGCCTGTGTGTGTCAGCACTCTTGGGAGACTAGCTCTCTCAGGCGGAATTTGGGTATGGAGAGCTTGGCACAGGGTCAGCTCCAGGACACATATGGAAACTGGAATGATTGTTCCTTATGATTTTTTAAATGTAGGTGATTAGAGCTGTAAAGTTCCCTTATGGGAAAGTTTCCAAGTAACAGAAATTGTTGTGTTGTATTTTAATTTTCATTTAGTTCCAGGATAATATCTTGACTTCATTTTTGACACATTCATAATTTAGTAATGGGTTGTTCCATTTCCATGACTTTGGGTATTTACTAGAGTTTTATTTATTGTCAATTTTAAGATTTATTGCATTGTGGTCAGATTGGATGCAAGGAGTTATTTGAATTTTTCTTTTGAATTTGAAAAGATCAGTTTTGTGTTTCAGGGTATGGTCCATTTTAAAGAAGTTTTTGGGTGCTGTGAAATAGAAAGTATATTCTTTGGTGTTTGGATGAAATATACTCTAGATATATATTAATTCCTTTTTATGTATAATGTAATTTAAATTTGATGTTTCTCTGTTTATTTTTTGTTTAAATAACCTGTCTATAGGGGAAAGAGGGACACTGAAACCACTTACTACTAATGGATTGTTAGTCTGTGCTTTTTTTTTAAAATTTTATTTTATTTTCTAAGTTTTTTTTATTTACATTCAAAATCATTTCCCCTTTTCCGTTTCCTCCCTCCCCGAAAGTCCCATAAGACCCCCTTCCCTCCCTCTTTTCCCCATTCAATCCCCTCTCGCTTCTCTGTCCTGGCATTCCCCTACATCCAGTCTTTCCAGGACCAGGGGTCTCTTCTTCCATCTTCTTGAAAATCTATTGATATGCGAATTGTGTCTAGGGTATTCCAAGATTCTGGGTTAATATCCCCTTATCAGTGACTGCATACCATGTGTGTTCTTTTGTAATTGAGTTACCTCACTAAAGATGATATTTTCCAGTTCTGACCATTTGCCTAGGTATTTCGTGAATTCACTGTTTTTAATTGCAGAGTAGTATTCCATTGTGTAAATATACCACATCTTCTGAATCCATTCCTCCGTTGAGGGACATCTGGGTTCTTTCCAGCTTCTGGCTATTATAAATAAGGCTGCTATGAACATAGTGGAGCATGTGTCCTTATTGCATGCAGGTAAAGCCTCTGGGTATATGCCCAGGAGTGGTATAGCCGGATCCTCCGGGAGTGTCATGCCCAATTTTCTGAGGAACCGCCAGACTGCTTTCCAGAGTGGTTGTACCAGCTTACAATTCCACCAGCAGTGGAGGAGTGTTCCTCTTTCTCCACATCCTCGCCAACAACTGCTGTCTCCTGTGTTTTTGATCTTAGCCATTCTGACTGGTGTGAGATGGAATCTCAGGGTTGTTTTGATTTGCATTTCCCTAATGACTAAGGATGATGAACATCTCTTTAGGTGCTTCTCAGCCATTAGATATTCTTCAGGTGAGAACTCTTTGTTTAGCTCTGTACCCCATTTTTAATAGGGTTACTTGCCTCTCTGGAGTTTAACTTCTTGAGTTCTTTATATATATTGGATATTAGCCCTCTGTCGGATGTAAGGTTGGTAAAGATCATTTCCCAGTTAGTTGGTTGCCACTTTGTCTTTTTGACAGTGTCCTTTGCCTTGCAAAAACTTTGTAATTTAATGAGGTCCCATTTGTCAATTCTTGATCTTAGAGCATAAGCTATTGGAGTTCTATTCAGGAAATTCTCCCCTGTGCCCATATGTTCAAGGTTCTTCCCTAGTTTCCTTTCTATTAGTTTCAGTGTGTCTGGTTTTATGTGGAGGTCCTTGATCCACTTGGAATTGAGCTTAGTGCAAGGAGATAAGAATGGATTGATTTGCATTCTTCTGCATGTTGACCTCCAGTTGAGCCAGCACCATTTGTTGAAAAGGCTATCTTTTTTCCACTGGATGGTTTTAGCTCCTTTGTCAAAGATCAAGTGACCATAGGAGTGTGGATTGATTTCTGGGTCTTCAATTCTGTTCCATTGATCTACATGCCTGTCACTGTACCAATACCATGCGGTTTTTAACACTATTGCTCTGTAGTACAGCTTGAGGTCCGGGATACTGATTCCCCCAGAGGTTCTTTTACTCTTGAGAATAGTTTTAGCTATCCTGGGTTTTCTGTTATTCCAGATGAATTTTTGAATTGCTCTTTCTAAGTCTATGAAGAATTGAGTTGGGATTTTGATGGGGATTGCATTGAATCTGTGTATTGCTTTTGGCAAGATGGTCATTTTTACTATATTAATCCTGCCAATCCATGAGCATGGCAGATTTTTCCATCTTCTGAGGTCTTCTTCAATTTCTAGTCTGTGCTTTTAAATCCAGTAGTATACATTTTTTTTTTCAAAAAGGAATTTGGTGCACCAGAGTTCTGTGCATATGTTTATGCCATAAATGCCTTCTTGGTTAATTGTTCCCTTGATTAGAATGAGGTGTTTCTCTTTATTTCCTCTAATTAGTTTTAGTCTGAAGTCCACTTTGTCAGGTATTATGATAGTGACTTGCTGCCCGTTCCCATCCCATCTAAGGGAGGGCCTGTCTTTCAAGCTAAGGTGTGTTTATTGCAGGCAGCAGATGGATGGATTTTGTTTCTTGTTCCATTTAGCCAACCTGTGTTTTTTGATTGGAGAATTTTGGGTGCTGATATTTAGAGTCATTATTGGAATTTTTATGTTAACTATGTTCATTGTGTCATTGAGTTTTGGTGTTCTCAATGGTACTTTGTGTTTTAGTAATTATGGCTTCATGGTTCTTTCCACAGTTTCTCTGCTATGCTCATTCCCTTCTTCAGCCCCCAAATACTGCTTCCTGTATATATTTCTTTTAGGTTTGGCTTGTTGGACATAAAAATTTTAGGTCTTTATATTATGGAAAGTTTTCTTCTTCAAATATGCCAGATAGTTTTGCTGGCTATATTAGCTTCGTCATCATGGTCTTTTATGACTTGAAGTGCATTGTTTCAGACTTTTCTGGTTTTCAAAATTTCATTGAGAAATCGACTATTATTTTGATAGGTTTCTATTTAT
Source organism: Tokudaia tokunoshimensis (assembly GCA_036184795.1). NCBI lineage: Eukaryota > Metazoa > Chordata > Mammalia > Rodentia > Muridae > Tokudaia > Tokudaia tokunoshimensis. The sequence continues at coordinate 3,331,551 of BTHU01000023.1, read as the reverse complement.
ATGTGATTTTTTCCCTGTGGTTTTCAATACATTGTATTCATTCCATACAATTAGTATTTTAATAATGATTTAACCTGGAGATTTTTTTCTTTCTTTTCTTAAAGGTTTAATTGTTTATGTGTTTTATGTACATGAGTGCTTGTCTGCTTGTAAACTTGCACATCAGAAGAGGACATTAGATTCCATTACAGATTATTTTAAGCCTCCATGTGATTTCTGGGCATTGAACTCAGGACTTCTAGAAGACCAGAGCAACTGGCACTCTTAACCACTAAGCAATCTCTACAGCCCCCTGGGGATTTTCTTTTCTTTTCTGATCTTGTCTATGTGGTGTTCTGTATGCTTCTTATATATGTATGGGTGTGTCTCTCCTTAGGTTTGAAACATTTTCTTATGAGCTCCTTTTTTCTGAGACAGAGTTTCTCTGTGTAGTCCTGGCTGTCCTGGAACCTGCTCTGTAGACCACACTGGCCTTGAACTCACAGAGATCCACCTGCCTCTGCTTCCCGAGTACTGGGATTAAAGGTGTACATCACCACCACTCATTTTCTTATAAAATCTTGTGGAAGAGTTGGTCTATGCCATTAAATTAAGATTCTTCATCTATGCTTGTAATTCAAGGATTTGGTCATTTCATAGTGCTGCACATTTTCTGTGGGTTCCTCTCTGTGTTTTTAAATTTTTTTTGGTATTTCTTGTATTTGCTTTAGATTCTCTGATTTATCTTTGAATCTTGATATTCTATCTTCTGCTTAGTTTATTCTTCTTTTAAAGTTTTCCTTTGTGTTTTCTAGTTGGGTTTTTTTTCCAGTTCTATGTTCATTTTATTAGCTTGAGTTCTTTTATATATTTGTTTTTCTGTATTCAATTTTCAAGTCCTGGATTATCTTCTTCATTTTCATCAGCCTTATGTTTGTTTTCTTAGTTATCAGTCATGTATTTATTCTTGTTAAGTTCTTTCTCCTTATTTTTATCAAGTTGTTTTTTGCATCTTCTTTAAATTCTTCGAATTCTGTGATTACATTTACAATTGATCTTTTGAATTCTGTGTCCTGGTAGGTTTTAGAGGGTAGATCCTGCCTAGACCTTTCATATTGCTTGTACTTTTTTTTAAAATGATATCTGGGCATGTGGAATTATTTTATTAGTTCTGTGTCTGATATGAACAGAATAGCTTGGGGGAAGAAAGAGAATGTGTGAGTGGGTTGGTCCTTAAGGTTGGCAGTGGCTCAGATGAGATGAAGTCAGGTTGACAGGGGTACTGGCCTTGTGTATAGGATGGGTGTCCTGGTTGAAGTCTGGAGTGTGACAGTAGATCTAACTGAGTAGAGAGGTTGAATATGGTATTTGAGGAACCTTTGGCATGGGAGCAGGCAGGGTAAGTAGTCCTGGCAAAAGCCTATAGGTTTGTTTTGGCATGGGCAGGGGTTGTTGGATTAGGTTGAGACACTGGATGTGAGACTCAGGCTATATCTGTCAGGTTAGAGAGGTGCGTGTTGTGGAGGGTGCATGGTGGGGAAGGAGCATGGTAGGGAAGGTCAGACAGACTTACTGGGGCTAGAAGCTGGAGAAGGATGCCGTATATCTGACTGTGTAGAGAGGTTCTGCTCAATATAGTTTAAAACTTTTATTTCTTTTCTATGTGTGAGTGTTTTGGCTGAATCACACTCACATACTGTCTATAAGAACCATAGAGGGTATCTGATTCCATGGAGCTGGAGTTGGAAGACAAAAGCTTCCCTGAATAGCCTGCTATTCCAAGGGAACCTCCATTTTCCCACCACCTCTCTTCATCTCCATCAGACTCCTGAACCATACATATAAGCTTACTATCCCCACCCATCTTCCCTGCTGGTTAAGCCTTCTGGGCCAAGCAAATCTGCCCTGACCAGCCTGCTGTCCCAGGGGGACCGCCATTCACCTGCTGCCTTTCCCCCCCACCTCCAGCAGACTTCAGACTCCTGAACCATAGAGGTTAGCTTTCCTCCCCCCGCCCATCTTCCTTGTTCTTTGAGCCCTCTGAGCCAAGTCAAACGCCCTTAGTAGCATGCTATCCCAGGGCCTCCATTCTCCCTTTGCCTCTGCTCCACCTCCATCAGACTCCTGAACCATATAGGTAAGCTTCCTTTCCCTGACCCATCTTCCATGCTCTTTGAGTCCTCTGGGCCAAGCCAAGCTACCCTGAGCAGCCTGCCATTTTAGGGTGACATCCATTCTCCTGTCACCTCTCTGGCCACCTTCATCTGACATGAGGCTCCTGAACCAAACAGAACTGCAGGTCTGGAAACACACAGCCCAAGGGTATCTACCCATCAAAGGCCTGACACACCAGAACCATTGAGGTTTAACCCCTTTCCATTACCTACTACAACAAGAACATCAAGGTACTAAAATCAATGAGATAGCTAAAGGCCTTCTAAATAACACAATCAACCAGAGCCAGGGCAATATAAGACCTCCAAAGCACAGCTACCTCACTGCAGCAAGCCCTGGATATCCTAAAACAACTGAAACACAAGAAAATGACCCTGAATCCAATCTTATAAAGATAATAGAAGCCTTTAAAAAGGAAATGAATAAATCCCTTAAAGAAACACAGGAAAATACAATCAAACAGATAAGGGTTTTTAAAAGAGAAAACAAACAGATCCATTAAAGATATACAGGAAAATACAATTAAACAGGTGAAGAAAATAAACAAAACTGTGAAAGACCTCATAGAGGCAATAAAGAAAACATAAATTGAGGAAATCCTGGATATAGAAAACCTAGGGAAGAGAACAGGAACAAAAGATGCAAGCATCACCAACAAAACACACATGATGGAAGAGAGCATCTCAGATTTAGAAGATATAATAGAAAAAATTGATAAATCAGTCAAAGAAAATGTTAAAGCTAAACATTTCCTGACACAAAACATCTAGGAAATCTGGGACACCATGAAAAGTCCTAACCTAAGAACAATAGGAATAGAAAAAGGTGCAGAGTCTCAGCTATTAAGCCCAGAAAATATTCTCAACAAAATCATAGAAGAAAACTTTCCCAACTTAAAGAAAGAGATACCTATAAACATACAAGTAGTTTATAGAATGCCAATTAGACTGAACCAGAAAGAAAATACTCCAGGCACATAATAATCAAAACACAAAATCTACAGGACAGAGAAAGAATACTAAAAGTGGCAAGAGAAAAAAGCCAATTAACATACAAGGACAGACCTATCAGAATTATACCCAACTTCTCAACAGAGACTCTAAAAACTAGAAGGGCCTGGACAGATACCATGCAATCTCTAAAAAAAAAAAAACACAGGTGTCAACCTAGGCTACCACACCCAGCAAAACTCTCAATCACCATAGATGGAGAAAACAATATATTTCAAGACAAATCCAAATTCAAACAATATCTATCCACAAATCGAGTCCTACAGAAAATACTAGAAGGAAAACTCCAACTGAATAAGGATAACTACATCCAAGAAAACACAGGAAAAAGTAAAGCAATTCCATACCAGTAAAAACAAGGAAAGCACACACACACACACACACACACACCACTACCACCACCACCACCGCCGCCACCACCACCACTACCATCAAAATAACAGGAAATAACAACCACTGGTCATTAGTATCTCTCAACATCAATGGACTCAATTCCCCAATAGCAAGTCATAGACTAACATAATGAATGTGAAAACAGGTTCCATAATTCTGCTGCATACAAGAAACACACCTCAGTTATAAGGATAGACATTACCTCAAAGTAAAGGGCAGGAGAAAAGTTTTCAAAGCAAACAGATTCAAGCAGCAAGCTGGAGTAGCCATTCTAATATTTAATAGACTTTCAACCAAAATTAATCCAAAGAAACAGGAAAGGGCACTTAATACTCATGAAAGGAAAAAAATCTACCAAGATGATATCTCAAGTTTGAACATCTATGCCCGAAGCAAAAGGGTACCTACATTTGTAAAAGAAGCATTGCTAAAGTTTAAATTGCAAATCGAACTCTGTTGCATGTAATTTTAAATACATTCTAGTTCTTTCTCAAGAGTTCTGCCTGAGCTCCCTCAAGCTCTCAAGGTTAGCTCTACTAAGCAGTCAATTACCCCATTCCCTCTTCCTGGCTGTGCCCTTTTTCCTTCCCACCTTAGTCCCTGCACATGGAAAACACCAGACAGCCTTAATATTTTAAAACTAGCCAGATAACTCAATCACTGGGTGAAGAATATCTTGTCACTTTCTCCACTCCACAGCCTCTTCTGACTCCTCCTTCTCATCTCTTTCTCTTCCTCCTGGGAAGTCCCATCTTTCCGCCTTCACCCAGTGATTGGCTTCTGCCTGCTTTATTGACACGATCAAGAACCAATTAGGGAATCAATACCTCCCCTTAGATAACCCCACATATTAACAGTGGGAGACTTCAACACCCCACACTCACCAATTGACAGGGTATCCATACAAAAATTAAACAGAAATAGTGAAACTGAAGGCATTATGAATCAAATGGTCCTATCAGACATCTATAGAATATTTTACCCAAACAAAAAAGAATATCTCTTCTTCTCAGCACCTCATAGATCCTTCTCCAAAATTGACCAGTCAAAAAGCAAGTTTCAAGAGGTACAAGAAAATTGAAATAATGCCTTGAATTTCATCAGACCACCATGGATTAAAGCTGGACTTCAACAATAACAGCTGGAAACACTGGAAAACTTACACACTCATGGAAATTGAGCAACTCTCTATTCAATGATCTCTGGGTCAGGGAAGAAATTAAGAAAGATATTAACAACTTTCTAGAATTCAGTGAAAATGAAGGCACAACATACTCAAAATTTATGGGATACAATGAAAGAAAGCAGTGCTAAGAGGAAAGTTCATAGTGCTATGTGCCTCCATAAAGAAATTAGAAAGTTTTCATATCAGCAATTTAAAAGTATACCTGTAAGCTATAGAAAAAAAGAAGCAAGCACACCAAAGATGAGTAGAAGCAGGAAATAATCAAAATCAAGGTTGAAATCAATCATCTAGAAACAAAGAAAGCAATACAAAGAGTTCATGAAACCAAGAACTAGTTCTTTGAGAAAATCAACTAGATAGACAAACCCTTACCCAAACTAATCAAGAGACAGAGAGACAGTATTCAAATAAACAAAATCAGTAATGAAAAGGAAGACATAACAACTGACACTGAGGAAACTCAAAGAATCAAAAACCTGTACTTCACAAAATTTGAAAATCTTAACAAAACGGATGATTTTATAGGTAGATACCACTTACCAAAGGTAAATCAAGATCAGATAAACTGTTTAAACAGTCCCATAACCCCTAAAGATATAGAAGGAGTTATTATGAGTCTCTCAACCAAATTAAAGCCCAGGGCCAGATGGTTTTAGTGGAGAATTCTATCAGACTTTTGAAGATTTAATTCCAATACTCCTCAAATTATTACACAAAATAGAAACAGAAGCAACACTGTCAAACTCATTCTATGAAGCCACAGTCACCCTGATACCTAAACCACACAAACACTCAACAAAGAAAAAGAACTTGAAACCAACTTCTCTTATGAACATTGATTCAAAAATACTCAATAAAACACTCAGAAACTGAATCCAGGAACACATAAAAGACATCATCCATCAAGATCAGGTAGGCTTCATCCCAGGGATACAGAGATGGTTTAATATATGAAAATCTGTAGGGAAGATGGGCAGGGCCCATGTACCTGTAGGGGAATGGCAAGCACCAATGTACCTGTGGAGGAAGCCTGGCCAGGCAAGGAAGTCCTTGGTCCTTTCTGTCGGGTGGGAACACTACAAGGCCTGTTCCACTACTCCAGTATGGTGGGTTTTGATGAAAAGACAGCCCATGTCTTTAAAGCTAATTTATTGTAGAGAAATAAAGTGAGAGAGGGGAAGTAGAGAAGTAAAAGCCTGCCATGACCACATGTGAAGAGGGAGAAGAGAATAGAAAAGAAAAGAAAAGAAAAGAAAAGAAAGGAAAAGAAAAGAGAAAGATAAGAGAAAGGGAAATGCAAATTAAAACAACTCTGAGGTTCCATCTTATACTCATCAGAATGACTAGGTGGGAGTGCAAACTTGCATAACCCCTTTGGAAATCAATTGTGTGTTTTCTCAGCAAACCTGGAATTGTTCTGCCTCAAGACCCAGCTATACTACCCCTGGGCATATACCCAATAGATGCTCCACCATCCCACAAAGACACTTGTTCAACTATGTTCATAGCAGCCTTAATCTTAATAGCAGAAAACTGGAAACAACCCAGATGTCCCTCAACTGAAGAATGGATAAAGAAAATGTGGTACTTCTATACAATGAAATATTATTTAGTTATTAAAAACAAAGACATCATGAATTTTGCAGGCCATGGATGGAACTTGAGAATATCATCCTGAGTGAGGCAACCCAGACCAAAAAGGACATAGATGGTATGTACTCACTTATAAGTAGATGTTAGCTATAAAATACAGGTACCATGTTACATACCACAGACCCAAAGAAGCTAAACAAGAAGGAAGTCCCAAGCAAGGAAGCTTGAATCTTGCTTAGAAGGAATAAAATAGTCATAGGAGGCAGATGGGGGGGGGTCTGGGAGGAATGGAGGATTGGGGGGGCACTCAGAATCAGGTGTGGGGAAGGACAGGAAAAATGGCTAGATGGCCATAAAAATGAATGGAAATCTATAACTGGTGGGGGGGTGAGGAGGTGGGGGCATCTCCAGGAGAAGACAGAGACCCGAGATAAGGGATGTGTCCAAAAATCAATGGTGGTGACCTTAGCTGTGACTCACTTCACTGGGGATATGGAACCTGAAGAAGCTACCTTCTATAGTCAGACAGGAACCCCAGTGGAGTGATAGGGACACCAACTCAACCACAAAACTTTTAGCTCAAAATATATCCTGTCTACAAGAAATGCAGGCAGGGGGGATGGAGCAGAGACTGAGGGAACAGCCAACCAATAAAGGGCCCAACTTGAGACCCATCCCATGGGCAAGTACTAATCCCTGACACTATTAATGATACTCTGCTATGCTTGCAGACAGGAGTCTAGCATGGCTGTCCTCTGAGAGGCTCTACTCAGCAGCTGACTCAGACAGATACAGACACCCACAGCCCAACAGTGGTGGAGCTTGGGAACTCATGGAAGAATAGGAAGGATGGCAGCCCTGAAGTGGGCAGGAATTCCAAAGGAACTGAATAAGTAAAATAAAATTAAAAAAAAAACGCTTAGAGACACTATGTGAATGCTAGAAATCAGACCTAGGTCCTCTGGAAGAACAGCCAGTGCTATTAACTGCAGAGCCATCTATCCAGCTCTCTTAATTAGTATTTTTAGGTAATTCCCTTTCTTGTGCTTTGGTAGGCCCCTGGAGGTACTTCATACTTATGCTGATCCTTTTAAAAAAATCTTGAAAGGAATTCTAGGTAAATCTCTAGAGCTATTGTTCTATCTACTCTGGTACTTTCCCCTATAAACTTTTAGTCGTTTGGGATTCCTTGAAATTTCAACTGTCTCTTTCAAGGAAAGCACTGGTTTAGATTTAACTTGTCTCTTCCTGGGATGTGACCTAGAAATTCTTTGCTAGCACTAAGAAGGTGCCATTATAAGACTCATTTCATTGATTTTGTTTTCTTAGGGATCACTGACTTGTTATGCTCACAAGTTTTCATTTTTAGGCGTTTTAGTATCTGAAAACAAGCTTTATGTATTTTGTTCAGTTTTTTACTAGTTTCAGGTGAGAGGGCAAATAAATCCTTTTATCCCATGTTTGCTGGAGACAGAAGACTATTTTATTTTGTTTTTGTTTTTGTTTTTAATTGTTGGGGTTCAGAAATCACCCCAGACCACTCAGATACAGATCTCAGCCAAACAGGGAGAGTATATTGAACACACTCCCTGGGATTAATTGATCAAGGACACAGGTCAGACTCAGGAGCTGAGACTGATGTCCCGACTGTTTCCCAGAGACAGTGTATTAAAAAAAAAACATAGAAGCTCATAGCAACCATAAAAGCTGATATGCAGGTAGCACTGCTGGGTAGTTGTGGCACTTGGTTTGGGCCTAAGCTTATTGTAGCTAACTATACAAAGAAGTTCTAACTGACCTTTATTGTGATTGTCTCTAAAGGATGTTGAGGGTCTGGGCAATTTCCAAGAATACCAAAGCATAAGACTTAACACGATATGCAGTTAATGGTTAACTTGGCATGAAAAAGGTCCTCTGTAATAATGTAAGATAGCTGAGTACAGGCATAAAACAAAATGGCTATAGAAATGTCAGAAAGTCAGCAGTTACCTAGGTCTTAACATTAATATAAACTAAATTTTAAAGTTTTTTTGAATAGTGAACTAGGCATTGTGGTACATGCTTATAGTTCAGCACTAGAGAGGTAGAGCCAGGCAGATCTCTGTGAGTTCAAGCTTACCCTGATCTATACAGTGTGTTTCAGACCAGCCAGGACTACATAGTGGGAACTTGTCTCAAAGAAACAAACAAACAAAACTAAAGCAAAGCCATATAGTCATTGTTTTGTAGTTCAAAAACTAGTGTCTTAGTTACTTCTCTGTTGTTGATATAAAATACCCAGACAAAACCAACTTAATGGAGAAAGGATTTATTCTGACTCACAATTTAAGAATATAGTTTACGATGTCAAGAAAGTCACAGTAGCAGGAGCTTGAAGCAATTTGTCATATTGCATCTACAGTCAAGAAGAAGGTAGTGATACTCAGCTTACTTTCTTCACTCTTAAATAATTCAGGATCCAACAGGAATGGTGCCCCCCAGAGTAGGCTGATTTTCCTACTTCAACCTACTCAAGATAATTCCCCATAGACATGCCCAAAGGCCTATCTTCCATGTGATTCTAGAGATCTCATCAATTTGATAATTGAGGTTAACCATCAAACTGATATAACATTGACAATTATCCTAAACTTGTATCAGCTATATTGTCTTATTTTGTTCTGAGATCCTGAGAAAGAAACTTAGGATCTTACGATTGCTAAGCCTTTAGATTCACTTGTTTATTGTATACAGAATTCTGCTATGTAGCTCAGGCTGTCTTTGAAAACCAAAAACAATATCTGAACTTTTGTTTCAGTTTTTATTATTGAGACAAAGCATTGCTATATAACCCTGCCAGATCTAGTACTCACTATACAACCCAGGATGACTTTTAAATATGGAGTCTTCTGCCTCTGCTTCCCAAGTGATGGGATAATGTACCACCAAAACTAGCTGAGCTTATTTATTTCTTCAGTTAGAAAATTTTACTAACACATACTGTATTAAGTTTCACTATGGCATTTTCAAGCAAAATTATTTTTTATTAATTCTCTTCCTCATGTCTTCTCACTCGTCATCCTCACCTCATTCCCTCTTATGTCCTTCAACTCTCCATGATATCCTTAACTTTTTCACATCATATGTGCCCTATTGCCTCCCTGTCTTTCTTCAACCCCTCAATTACCCCTCTTGTGGTTTTTCCCTCTAATTTTGTAGCCTATACTCACACTCATCAACTAGGATACATATATACATACACATACACACACATACACATATACATAAACATTGCATGCTAGGATCTGCATATGTGAAAGAACATACACATACACATAGACATACACATATACATAAACGTTACATGCTAGGATCCACATATGTGAAAGAACATGACTTTTTTTGTTTCTGTGTTTGGACTGTCTAATTGAGTTTATTATTAATACTATGGACTAATGGTGCTTAGGGTACTATCATGGGGAAATGGCAGTGAAAGAGTATAAAATTCAAGTTGTGCAGGATGAAGAAGTTTTGGAGATTTAAGGCACAACATGGTGACACAGTTAAGGGTACTGTGGTACTGTATGTATTATCTTGTAGAATTGAAATTTTCTAAGAGATTAAATCTTAAATATCTGTATCACAAACAGAAAGTATGTGAAGTGACATGGAAGGATAATCTCTGTTCTGTTTGGAAGCATCAACTGTCAATAAAAAAGCTGTTGGCCTCTTAGCATAGGCAAGAAATAGAAGGTGGAAGTTGCAGTAGAGAGAGAGGATTCTGGAAGAGAGTCAGGCACAGGAGGAGATTCATCCCAAACTTGGAGAAAGATGGTCACATGAAACTGCATGAAGAGAGGTAACCAACCACTGGCAGGACTTAGAATAGAAAAAGTGGGATAATTAAGTTACATGCTAGCAGGAGCAAGACAAAGCTTTTGGCCTAAGCATTTATTCATAGTAATTCAGACTCAGAGTTGTTATTTCATGAACTTGGGTGAGGGTAGAAAAGCCTGTGATTATGGTGATGAATATGTTAATTAGCTTAAATGTGCCAGTAATCTCACAACATACAGATATATCAAAACATTGCATTATATACAGCAACTATTTTTACATATATTTTATTTTTTCCATAATTCTCTGTGTGTGTGTGTTTGTTAAAAACAGGTCATCAAATGAATATAACATAAAAGACATCCTAGCACTCAAGTGCATGACTTTATTTTCAGTTTTCTAATTACAGATGGCCTTCATGAAGTTCTATTTGAATGGTGCTTCCTTTCTTGGGTACTACATTTTAAAAATGCAAATGTAGAATTAAAAATGTTCCTTTTACTTATTTTCCATTATAATGAATGATCTTACTTATAAAAATCTTAGGGGCCAGTCTGGAAATTAATGAAGAAAGTCTCTTTTCAAAGTTAGATTAAATAGAATCCAGGATCCAGAAGCAGATTGTCCCCAGACTGTATGCTAGGCAGCCAAAGAATTCCTAGGGAACTACCAATCTTCAATCTCCATTGGAATTCTGAAGAAGTAGGTTCTAACACCAGTATGAAGGAATGCCTAAACAGGATAGATGAATTTGCCAGCCAGAATGAGGGCAAACAGGCAAAAAGCAAAACTTCCTTCTTCCACATCCTTTTATGTGGGCTGCTATGGGAATGTGTGGCCCAGATGTAAGGTGGGTCTTTCCACTTCAAAAGATCCAACCAAGAAATTTCTCTCAGATTTCCCAGGGGTTTAGTTGACTATAACTGTACTCAAGTAAGCAACTAAGAACAGGTGTCATGCCTCAAAACTATTAGAAACATTAGGGAACTTACTTGACTGAGGCAAAATGAAGCAGTTTCTTTGATTCTAAATCTGGCAGTAAATCTCAGATTCTGGGGAGACCTCTCTCCACACACATTGTCTTGTTGCTATTCTATTTAATTTAAATTTTGTATTTAGAATGACTTTCATGTAGCCCAGGCTAGCCATACATTCACTTTATAGCCAAGAATGGCTTTGAACTTCTGAGTGATGGGATTACAGATGTATGCCACATAGTGGCCTTGGACCCAGAGTTTTACTGCCTTATTGCCACTTGGGAGAATGGATTGTTTAGTAGTGTAAGGTGTAGGTATGTCAAAGACTTGCACAAAAATATTCATCACATGAATATTTAATCATATGCCTTCAAACTAACAACAACCCAAATGTCTCTCTATGGATGAATCAATCTGATATGATCTCTATACAACAGAATTCTATTCAGCAATAGAAAACAAACTGTAGATACACAAAAGCTGTTGAGGTTTGGTCGTTTGCTATGCTAAATACTGCTTGCTCACAGAGACTGCATAAGACCCAGGTGATGCTATGTTACCTTGACCCAACAAATTATCCTTGATTGGTGAATAAAGATGCTGATAGCCAATACCTTGACAGAAGGGAGATTGGCAGGATTTAAGGTTCCTGGGCTTGGGATCAGAGGAGAACCAGGAGGTGAAAGAAAAAAAAGAAGAAGGTAGAGAGAGGAGAATGCACCATGGGGTAAGAACCTTAATATAATGGCCATGCGTGTTGGCTAATTGGAGTTAAGAGTAGCCCAGATGAAATATGGCAAATTATATAATAGGATTATTGTCTGGGAAATAGACATAATAGCATAGAGGGTAAATATCTGCCTAGCTCTTGTGCTGTTTAAGGCTTATTGTAAATAATAAAAGTTGTTTGTCTTTTATCCAGGAACTGAATAATCAAAGGCAGGGTAGAAACCCTGGGTTGATATTAAATGTTTTTGCAACATAGAGCCCTTAAAGGACATACCATACAATACCATTTAGATGATGTTTAATAGCAGGTAAAACTAAGGCTAGGGTGTAGTGACCTTCCACATGTTAGGTAATTGGTCTACTGCTCAGCTACACCCCAAGGCATGCTCCATCCCCCCTCTCAACCTTTTATTTTGAGACAGGGTCTCAAATTGCCAAAGTTGGCTTTGAATCTAGGATTACAGGCCTAAGTTACCAGGCCTGCATGACATTTCTTGAAAAAAGGAAATAGTTTACATCATCATGATACTTGTGTGTGTGTGTGTGTGTGTGTGTGTGTGTGTGTGAGAGAGAGAGAGAGAGAGAGAGAGAGAGAGAGAACTTCCAGACAAAAATATTTTTTAAATGCTCTTATACTGCAACTAAAAGAAAGGAAGGAAGAAGGAAAGAAGGAAGGAAGGAAGGAAAGGAAAGGAAAGGAAAGGAAAGAAGAAAGAAGAAAGAAGAAAGAAAACAGAAGACCAAAGAACAGGAGTGGAAAGTGGGAAATGAAGTCATCAATATGCCTAACAAAGTACAAAAGGATGCTAGTAGGACCTGTTGTGCAGGCAGTGTGTGCTAAACTGAACGGAGGCAGACAGCTGCTCTGTGGCATCCTGTGATGGGAATCTGTTCTGGCCCACAGGCCCTTCCTGGTTGCTTCCTGCTGATGCCTGCTGTAGAGTTGGCCCAAGGCTCAGAGGAGGGAACTGTGGCTTGCTCTTGAAGCAGGGATTGTCTTTACCAGAACACTGGCTCCTCATTCTCCAGAACCAGTTATGATAGCCTTTCTGGGAAGACAGATAATTCTGTAAAAATGATACGAGCTTTTGCCAGACCAATTTCAGCCTCTTAACCTCCTGGCAGCTGCTTCTGGAGCAGTGCAGAGCCGGCTGAAACAATTTCCGTAGCACAACAGAGCAGGCACTAATTCCACAAACTGGCTGCCAAGCAGGAAAGAAAAAGAAAGAAAGGAAAAGAAAAATAGACAATGTTTCCCAAAGTTGCAGTTGAATTCCAAGCTGGGTGTAGTTGCCTCTTCTGACTTTCTGACTGACAGAATAGGGAAGATATGAGTGGGATTGCAAGGTGTGTGTGTGTGTGTGTGTGTGTGTTCACACTCTTTCTCTACCCTCTTCCTTCCCTCCATCTACCTTCCTAATTCCTAACACCATTGCCTTACTTCTGGGTCTTTCTCTCCTCTACTCACCGCCCCTTTCCCTTTATGCAGTGCTGGGGCATCAATGTAAAGCAGACTAGGGCGTGCTCTGCCCCAGAACTGCACCTCCAGCCCTCTGTTTTTTGGTTTTTTTTTTTTTTGCTGTTGTTGTTTTTAAATCTTTCACTGCCTTTCTCTCAGCCCAGAGTTGCCCGTGGCTCTCTTTGATTCCTCTGCTCCTAAGAGTATGATGGATTGGAGAGAGAAGCCCTTACTTATCTCTTATTGCACAAACATCTGGGTGGATAATTATCCATAATATAACCAAAACCAAATAGTAAGCACGTGCAAAACAGATGCTTGCAGACAGGATAACTGTTCTCTGAGAGGTGCTACCCAGCAGTTGATGGAAACAGAAGCAGAGACCCACAGCCAAACATTATATGGAGCTCAGTGGAAGAGTTAGAGGAAGAATTGAAGGACCCGAAGACCAAGAGTCAACTAACCTGGACCCTTGGGGGCTCCCAGAGACTGAATCACCAACCATGGTGATTCAGCAATCATGAACTGACCCTAGCTCCCCCTTGCCTCCTGCATATATGTAGCATATGTGCAGTTTGGTCTTTATGCGATTCTTTCAACAACTGGAGCTGGTGGTGGGGGTGGGGGTGGGGGATGCTGTTTCTGTGTTTGTTGCCTGCCTGTAGCTCCTGTTCACCTAACTGGACTGCCATGTCTGGCCTCAGTGAGAGAGGAGCTGCCTGGGCCTGCAGTGACTTGATGTGCCAGGGTGGGGTGATCCTTCTCTCCAGCATGTCCACGTGTTAGTACTTCAATTTCTGAGACTTAAAAATAAATATGAATATTGATTCACGCTTTTGGTTTCATTTTGTTTTGGGACAAGATCTTCCAGTGTGTTCCAAGTTGAGTTTAAACACGATTGCCTCAACCCCCAACCTCAACTTCAATCTCATTATAGAAGGAGGCTACAGGAGCTACTTCAGCTGCTTTGCTATACATTTAGCACCACGAAGGCACATGAAACTGTTACATCTGCTTGAAACAGATTAAAATCAGTGGTGATCTTGGTACCTCTGACAGTCATGGCCATTCTCAGGCCACTTTATGCATATCAAGGAGACAATCCCATATTTTATTTTCTAAGTTTTTTTTTATTTACATTCCAAATGATTTCCCCTTTCCCGTTTACTCCCTCCCCGAAAGTCCCATAAGCCCCCTTCGGAAAATCCCATATTTTAATATGGTTTTCTTTTCTGGATTTCTTTTACTTTCTACTAACTCCAAATTAATATTTTTCAAAATTCTTCAATGAATATATCAATATTATTGGTAATTTTAAATGTATGTATGTATGTATGTATGTATGTATATATGTATGTATGTTGAGATAGGTCTCTGCACATAGCCCTGGCTATCCTGAAACTCTCTCTGTAGACCAGGCTGTAGTAGAAAATTATTTAAACCCAGCCCAGGGTTTCTACTCCACCTTTGGTTATTGTGTTCCTGGATGAAAGACACACTTAACATTTATATTTTTAATAAGCCTTAATCAGCACAAGAGCTGGGCAGATAACAAGCCTCCATGCTATTAGAATCTATTTTCTTATCAATAACTTCTGGTTATTACTTATTATGTTTCATCTGTACTACTCTTAGCTCCAATTGGGCAGCCCTCAGTGACATGCTTTCTTGACTTTTAATCCATGGCTGCTTTCTTTCTCCTCCTGCATGGTTCACTTCTCCTTCCACTTCTCTGACCCTGCCTAAACCCTACCTATGTCTCTTCTGCCCAGCTATTGGATATTGGCATCTTTATTAAACAATCACAATTAACTGGGGGCAGGGTCACTCAGCTAGCATCTAAGTGTGGACCCTCTCATCTCTGGGGTAACCAGTTTTGGGGTCCCAAATTAGCACTAGACTATAAGCAGCATCAGGCCAATCTACTACACCAGGCTGGCCTTGAAATCACAGAGATCCATCTGCCTCTGCCTCCTGAGTTCTGGGATCAAAGGCATACACTACCATATCTGCCTATTTATTTTTGTTGTCTGCATATGAGTGTTTTACCTGCATATATGTCTGTGCCCAAGAAGGCAAGGAGAGAGTGTCAGATCTCATGGAACTGGAGTTATAGATGGTTGTGAGGTGCCACTTTGCAGTTCTGGAATATTTTAAAGTTCCAAATCAACACTTGTTAAAGACAGAAATATAGTGTTGCAGATTCTGAATTTAAACACTGGCAATACTTTATCTTACTTCTTTTCTTTCTAGGCAAACTCTTATTTTAAAAACAAAAACTCCAATTCAAAACCCAAAAACCCAAAATACTGAAACTGTCCTGTCACAAAATACTCCATATCTGGGTCATAAGTGTTTTCTTGTGGCATAATCACTTTGTAAGCAATATTTCAGTTTACTTATATATAAAATTCTGTGGGTGTAGCCCAAATTTTGGAGTCATTTCCCTACTCATTTGAGCTGAAATAACTCTGCTATTTAAAATAATATATGTTATCAACTGAAACAGAGTATGTGTGAAGATATCGTATGAAACCTATTGCTTTGTATGGTAATTAAAATATAATGGCGTGATTATCATTCTGATGCATGCATCTTCTGTTTTTCAGTTTCAGTTAAATTGTTAGTGTTGCCTTTCTAAAAATGGTATATTTTCTAGAATCGTGTAGTACTGCAGAGTTGGTTATAAAAACTAGCTGCCCGTTGTCCCCCTCTCCCTTTGCCTTACCACATAGGCAACAACAGACAACTTTTAGCTATTTCCTCTTCCTATTGAGTACACTTCTTTAAATAACATGTTTGAATGGAAATGTCTTAGTTTTGTCTGTGGTAAACATTTTCTTTTTGAAATTCCACTATGGAAAATGAAGATTCACTTCACTATATCATCTTCTTCTTAGCCCACACCTCTCTCTTTCTTTTTTTTTGAATTGGTAAATTTCTTTATTAGATATATTCTTTATTTACATTTCAAGTGTCCCCTTTCCTGGTTTTCCCCCTCCACCGAAAATCCCCTAACCCATCACCCCTCCCCCTGCTCACCCATCCACCCACTCCCACTTCCTTGTCCTGGCATTCCCATATACTGAGGCATCTAGCCTTCTCAAGATCAAGGGTCTCTCCTCCCTTGGATGTCCAACCATGCCACCCTCTGCTGCATATGCATCTGGAGCCATGGGTCCCTCCACATATACTCTTTGGTTGGTGGTTTAGTCACTGGGAGCTCTGGGTGTACTAGGTGGTTCAAATTGTTGTTCCTCCTATGGTGCTACAAATCCCTTCAGCTCCTTGGGTCCTTTTTCTAGCTCTTCCATTGGGGACCCTGTGCTCAGTTCAATGGCTGGCTGAGAGTGTCCCCCTCTGCATTTGTCATGCACTGGCAGAGCCTCCCATGTGACAGCTATATCAGGCTCCTGTCCGCAAATATTTGTTGGCATCCACAATAGTATCTGGGTTTTGTAACTGTATATGGGATGGATCCCTAGGAGGGGGGGTCTCTGGATGGTCTTTCCCTCAGGCTCTGCTCCATATCTTGTCTCTGTATCTCCTCCTGTGGGTATTTTGTTCCCCCTTCTAAGAAGGACCAGAGTATCCATACTTGGTGTTTCCTTCTTCTTGAGCTTCATTTGGTCTGTGAATTGTGTCTTGGGTATTCCAGGCTTTTGTGCTAATATCCACTTATCAGTGAACTCATACCATGTGTGTTCTTTTGTGATTGGGTTACTTCACTCAGAATGGTATTTTCTAGTTCCATCCATTTGCTTAAGAATTTCATAAATTCATTGTTTCTAATAGCTGTGTAGTATTCCATTGTGTAAATGTACCACATTTTCTGTATCCATTCCTCTGTTGAGGGATATCTAGGTTCTTTCCAGCATTGGGCTATTATAAATAGGGCTTCTATGAACATAGTGGAGCATGTGTCCTTATTATATGCTGGAGAATCCTCTGGGTATATGCCCAGGAGTGGTATAACAGGGTCCTTCGGTAGAATTATGCCCAATTTTCTGAGAAACTGCCAAACTGATTTCCAGAGTGATTGTACCAGCTTGCAATCCCACCAGCAGTGGAGGAGTGTTCCTCTTTATCCACATCCTGACCAGCACCTGCTGTCTCCTGAGTTTTTGATCTTAGCCATTCTGACTGTTTTGCGGTGAAATCTCAGTGTTGTTTTGATTTGCTTTTCTCTGATGACTAAGGATGTTGAACATTTCTTTAGGTGCTTCTCAGTCATTCGATATTCCTCAGGTGAAAATTCTTTGTTTAGCTCTGTACCCCATTTTTAATAGGGTTCTTTGGTTCTCTGGAGTCTAACTTCTTGAGTTCTTTGTATATATTGGATATTAGCCCTCTGTCAGATGTAGAGGTGGTAAAGATCTTTTCCCAATTTGTTGGTTGCTGTTTTGTCCTATTGACAGTGTCTTTACCTTACAGAAATTTTGTAATTTTATGAGGTCCCATTTGTCAATTCTTGATCTTAGAACATAAGCTATTGGTGATCTGTTCAGGAAATTTTGCCCTGTGCTCATGTGCTCAAGGCTCTTCCCCACTTTCATTTCTATTAGTTTCAGTGTATCTGGTTTTACATGGAGGCCCTTGATCCACTTGGGCTTGAGCTTTGTACAAGGAGATAAGAATGGATCTATTTGCATTCTTCTGCATGCTAACCAGCACCATTTGTTGAAAAGGTTATTTTTTTTCCACTGGATGGTTTTAGCTCCTTTCTCAAAGATCAAGTGACCATAGGTGTGTGGGCTCATCTCTGGGTCTTCAATTTTATTCCATTGATTTACCTGCCTATCACTGTACCAATACCATGCAGTTTTTATCACTATTGCTCTGTAGTACTGCTTGAGGTCCGGGATGCTAAATCTCCAGGATGTTCTTTTATTGTTGAGAATAGTTTTAGCTATCCTGGGTTTTTTGTTATTCCAGATGAATTTGAGAATTGCTCTTTCTAACTCTATGAAGAATTGAGTTGGAATTTTGATGGGGATTGCATTAAGTCTGTAAATTACTTTTGTCAAGATGGCAAATTTTTACTATATTAATCCTGCCAATCCATGAGCATGGGAGATTGTTCCATCTTCTGAGGTCTTCTTCGATTTCTTTCTTCAGAGACGTGAAGATCTTGTCATACAGACCTTTCACATGTTTGGTTAGAGTCACACCAAGATACTTTATATTGTTTGTGACTATTGTGAAGTGTGTCATTTCCCTAATTTCTTTTTCAGTCGGTTTATCCTTTGAGTATAGGAAGGCTACTGATTTATTTGAGTTAATTTTATATCCGGCCACTTTGCTGAAGTTGTTTATCAGCTATAGAAGTTCTCTGGTGGAGTTTTTTGGGTCGCTTAAGTATACTATCATATCATCTGCAAATAGTGATAATTTGACTCCTTCCTTTCCAATTTGTATCCCTTTGACCTCCTTTTGTTGTCTAATTGCTCTAGCTAGAACCTCAAGATCTATATTGAATAGATATGGAGAGAGAGGGCAGCCTTGTTTGGTGGGATTGCTTCAAGTTTCTTCCCATTTAGTTTGATGTTGCCTACTGGTTTGCTGTATATTGCTTTTACTATGTTTAGGTATAGGCCTTAAATTCTTGATCTTTCTAAGACTTTTAGCACGAAGGAATGTTGAATTTTGTCAAATGCTTTTTCAGCATCTAATGAAATGATCATGTGATTTTTTTGTCTTTGAGCTTGTTTATGTAGTGAATGACATTGATGGCTTTCCATATATTGAACCATTCCTGCATCCCTGGGATGAAGCCTACTTGATCGTGGTGAATGATCGTTTTGATGTGTTCTTGGATTCGGTTGTCAAGAATTTTACTGAGTATTTTTGCATCAATATTCATAAGCAAAATTGATCTGAAGTTCTCTTTATTTGTTGGATCTTTGTGTGGTTTTGGTATCAGCGTAATTGTGGCTTCATAGAATAAGTTGGGTGGTATTCCTTGTGTTTCTATTTTGTGGA
Organism: Tokudaia tokunoshimensis; assembly: GCA_036184795.1. NCBI lineage: Eukaryota > Metazoa > Chordata > Mammalia > Rodentia > Muridae > Tokudaia > Tokudaia tokunoshimensis. The sequence continues at coordinate 3,312,252 of BTHU01000023.1, read as the reverse complement.
ATAGTTTGAAAAATATTGGAGCCCACACCTCTCATAAAGTTCTTTCCTATATCCCCAATATAGATTATACCATTACTTCAGTTAAATCAATATTTTGTGTCTGAAACACCATGTCTGCATAAATACCATTCAAAGGTCCCCCATGAGTTATACTATGCACATTTTTTTATTCTCTGCATATTTTTTTGCTCAGAACTTAATTGTTCAAATGCCTTTGATACGTTTTTCAACTATAATTATTTTTAGTTTAATCTAAATTCTTCACCAGTGTAGGTTTTCTCTGAAAATATGTAGACACTCTGGGTTTGTGTTTTCTGCCTGAGGGATTATCTTTTTAATTCTTTGACCTGGCCTTCTGAGTGTGTCTATGCCTGATGCAAAGCTGACTCTAGGAACTACTTTACTAGTGTGTCCTGGGATCCTTGCCCATCTGGATTCCAGTTCTCTGCTTTCCTACAACTCATATTTTCTTTATCATGACCTATTGTGCTCTTTAAGCAAAACACATCCTCTGATGGTTTCCTATGACAGGACATTTAAAAAGATAAACTCAGACCTTCAATACCTGGAAATATTTTGGATAGTTTGAGTAGACAAACCAGCAAATATTCAAAGATGGAAATAATTTTTGTTCAGAAATTAGAAGTCATCATCTTAAGGTGAACAAGTGTTCCTGACAATGCAATCACCACCTCTGAGAAAAATTTGAGCATTAAAACAAATGCCAATGAACTATAACCCTTTCAATATGAATACACTAGTCCATACATAAAATAGTAAGTAGATGGAAAGGAAAAGTTCTTTTGTACAAAGATTGCAATTAATCAATGGAACTGGAATAAAAGAATTTGAAAGTTGCTATTTGGCAACTGTTATAGTGACAGATGATTTAGATAAGAATTACCAATGGATGCTAATAGTAGGTGGGAAGTTTGAGGAATAGAGGCTGTTTTGATAATTTCAAAGTATTACCTCTCAAGTTATATGTTAACTTTGCAGTGGAGGTTTGTGTGTAAAGGTCATCTTAACCACATGAACATTACCAATCATCTCATAAACTGACCTTATATACCCTGTGATAGGACATAGTGACAAAATTGCAGTGTCATTTCTTACTCCAATTGCAAAACCCAAATTGAATCAGACCCCACCTGAATGACATTCGACAAAACAAGCGGTCTCTCCACTTTAAAAGAAGACATGGAAGTGATGAAGCACATATACACAGGTAGGAGAAACCATCTTAAGTTAAAGGAGACCAGAGACATACAGCAACTATGTGCAATGTATGGTTCAGGATTGGACCCTGAGACAGGAAAAACAAAACCCAAAATACAAATTATCTCGAAGAACAGTTTGGGGGACATTTACAAAAATTGAAGACGTGCTGGAGTCAGCTAATCGGATTTCAGTGGTACTGCTCTGGTGTGGGTCCTCATATTGTGATTATAGAAGCCTTTGCTTTTAGGATATGGACTTAAGCATGTAGGGGCACATTTATAATCTCTCCAAAATTGCTCAGAAAAAGAGTGGATATATATAAAAGGTGGAGCATGAGGCATCAGAGCCATCCAGGAAGAGAGACAGGGAGACAGGTGAAGAGGGCAATGAGAGCTGACAAAGTAAGCATGGGGAAGAAAGCAAGCAATGCGCAATGAAGATGCAGGATGCATGGAGGTATTTGGACTTTTCTATCAGCTTTCCTGAAGGTTTGAGATAATTTCAAAATAATGTCGAGGCTCAAAACCAGAAGGAAAACAAAAGTCAGAGGAAACTGAAAAAGATGACTCTGGAGAGCCCAGAGCCCTCCTGGTGGGCACCTTGTGAGTGCCTTATTTGAGGAGCTTCTGATGTCAATTTCCTGGATGTGGTTCTGGGAGCCAGATCACTCCTCTATTCTCCAGCCTAGAGGTTTGAGAGAGGGTGGGGAAAGTATAGTCTTCATGCATACAAACTTTCAGGCCTTCTCTGCATGCACACTGTCTAGGAAAGGAGTGTTTTTGTTGCTGTTGTTGCTCTTGTGAATCTTTGAGGGCCCTGACTTTGGATCTGAAAACGGGATGGGGCACAGAACCAATTGCTTCTAAAAAGAAGCCTTATCCAGACTCCAACCATGTCTTGACTCTCATTTCTGATGTGATCTGGTACTGTCAGTCTCAAACTTTTAGAGGAAAGGGATTTTTTTTTTTTGGTATGAATTAAGCTGGTTCTCAAATTCCTTGCTGCCAGTTTAGGATCCTGTTCTCTTAGTCCTAAATTATTTGCTTTTTGGCTTTCAAATTTGTGATTCTGTTTTCTCCTTTTCCATGTTGCACTGTCTTGTAGTTTATACTTATTAAAAATACCACTTATTTTCATTTAGTAGATGTCATGAATATTCAATACATTATTTCTGCAGGCAGTCTACACATATGTTTCTCTGAATTCTTGAAGTCTTCCTTTGGCTTGCATTCCAGAAATGCAATTACTGGGTAGAATGTGCCATCCCCTTTTAGGCTCTTTCTCCCTGCTCTCCCCACCACTCCCCTTTTAAGATTCTTGAAGAACTTTGCCAAATTGCTTTTCAGTGGGATGATGTTCTTACAAAGTTTTCATGGCTTGCCTCTTTTCCTGAAACTTTGCCTGCCCTGGGTAGGATCATTAAAAAACATATTATAATATTTGTTATTTTGACAAGCTAAATACTACTGACTTATTTTGGCACAATTCCTCCTATAGAGTAATTTTTCTTCTCAGAGAATTGTTACAGGTACAGGCAAGATTCAAACATAGATTTGGGTAAATGATGACTGTGGAGATGGCAGGATAGGGAGGTGGGAGTGGGTGTGCTTGACAGCTGCTCTCCAAGGGGCATTGTGGTTTGTGTATAACAGGGAAAGGATCTGAGATGGGCATAGGGAAGCTCTAAGTGTCTGCTATCAACTGTGGTCCAGGCAGCACTGGTCCCAGGATGGATACATTGACATAAACAGATTGAATCAAAGAGATGGAAAGAAATGGTAGTAACAATGGAAATGGAGCAGTAATGTTTCTGTCTGATGAACTCTGCCCTAGGCTATACCTCCTACAGGAGACCCAAATCCTCTTGTAGTGCCAGGTCAGTTTCCATGTGTTTCTCATAGTCAGGGCCACCTTGTCACACAGATAATGCTTTGGAATTTTTTTGTTTGTTTTTTTGAGACAGGGTTTCTCTGAATAGCCCTGGCTGTCCTGGAACTCACTCTGTAGACCAGGCTGGCCTCGAACTCAGAAATCCGCCTGCCTCTGCTTCCCAGTTGCTGGGATTAAAGGCGTGCGCCACCATTGCCCGTGGATTTTTGAGATATATGTTTTGTTTTGCACAGTACAACCCAGACATGCAAGCCAACCTCTCCACATGGTGCTAATTTCTGCTCTATGAGGTAAGGTTTATAAATAAAATGAAATAAATAAAATAAACCCTTAGAGCTAGCAAGATGACTCAGAATGTAAAAGGTTCCTGCTACCAAGACTGACAACCTGAAGGAGCCACATGGTATGAGGAAAGAACTGACATCCAAGTGAATGCTGTGGCACACACACATACACCACACATATACACATACATACAACACACACATATACACATATATCACACACATATACACATACATCACACATACACACAACATGCACATATACACATATACCATACACACACACATACAATACACACATATATACATAACACACACACACACACACATACACACACACACACAGGGTTAATAATTTTATACATATAACAAAGCTACAAAATAGAATGCAGAATCCATTTTTACTGTTTAATTAAGTTCCTCACATGTTAACACATCACTTAACTTGAATCTTCACTGATACTCAGAAATTACCATTGATAATATCCCTGTTTATTGACCTATAGACTCTATTTGAATTCTACCAATTTGTCCTATAGAAAAGGAGACACAAATCCTTGAGAGGTGGAGTTGGGTTGGCAAGATAAATTAAGCCTTAGTCTCGGTGTTGCCCACAGCTGGCTTTGGCCAGGACAGTACAGCCCTTGTTTTCTCCTTAGACATAAACAATTTCTCAGATTGCCAAAATCAAACAAGGCCCCTCTTTGACTAAGATGAATCAAGACAAAACAAGGCCCCTCTGTACTCATGTCTTAACACAAACAACAACATGAACATTGTGCAGACAGAATGACCAAGCATCTCTTACTCCCACCCAAACCAAAGGCTGCCATCTTCTTTTTTTTTTAATTTTATTTTATTTTCTAAGTTTTTTTATTTACACTAAAAATCATTTCCCCTTTCCCGTTTCCTCCCTCCCCGAAGGTCCCATAAGCCCCCTTCCTTCCCTCTTTTCCCCATTCAACTCCCTCTCACTTCTCTGTCCTGGCATTCCAGTCTTTCCAGGACCAGGGGTCTCTCCTTCCATCTTCTTGGAAATCTATTGATATGCGAATTGTGTCTAGGGTATTCCGAGAATCTAGGTTAATATCCCCTTATCAGTGACTGCATACCATGTGTGTTCTTTTGTGATTGGGTTACCTCACTAAGGATGATATTTTCCAGTTCTGACCATTTGCCTAGGAATTTCGTGAATTCATTGTTTTTAATTGCAGAGTAGTATTCCATTGGGTAAATATATCACATCTTCTGAATCTGTTCCTTCGTTGAGGGACATCTGTGTTCTTTCCAGATGTCTTTCATCCTTAGTCATTAGGGAAATGCAAATCAAAACAATCCTGAGATTCCATCTCACACCAGTCAGAATGGCTAAGATCAAAAACACAGGAGACAGTAGTTTTTGGCAAGGATGTGGAGAAAGAGGAACACTCCTCCACTGCTGGTGGGATTGCAAGCTGGTACAACCACTCTGGAAAGCAGTCTGGCCGTTCCTCAGAAAACTGGGCATGACACTCCCGGAGGATCCAGCTATACCACTCCTGGGCATATACCCAGAGGCTTTATCTGCATGCAATAAGGACACATGCTCCACTATGTTCATAACAGCCTTATTTATAATAGCCAGAAGCTGGCTGCCATCTTCTTAATGGAGCTCCAGGCATACTTCTTCTCTCCTAGCCTGTACTGTGGATGCATTAAGATATACAATCAAATCATTACTTCCAATTTCTCATAGCATCTAGTTTAGAACATTTCGAGTGAGCAAACATGTAAATGGGTTTTACAGGTCTTCTTTCCTACACAAAAAAATTAGCTTCCTATAAATACCCATGGTGCTTTTCCTCATGTGAGTTCTTAGAGCCCTTCATCATCCCTCTGTACAGGGCATGACATGCTGTTGTGTGGATACACTGTAGTTCAATATGCCTCTGTTCTGTGTAGCCAACTTTATGGTGTTTCCAACATTTTGCTATTATAGTGCATAAATATTTATCACAAATGATATGTTTATTACTCAATTGCAATGAATATCATTCCTGCAAAGAATAACTTTGGCATACTGATTTTTGCAAATGACTGCAGCAGGATCCAAAAGGGTCCATGTCTTCTCCCAGAACCAATTTTCCCTTGGGCTTGCCATGCTGACTCATTGGTCATAGTCGAGACTTGAAACCATTCTTTGGTTATATGAGTGGAACAGAAATGTTGTTGTTTCCTTACTGTCTTTTCAAAGTTCTAATGTATGGGTCACTGGCATAGCCTGCCTTCACTGAGCAACACTTTCAACTTGCTTTCGTGGAGACCTATTGCATCTGCAAATGCTGTTGTCCCCTGCTTGGGTGTCAGCCTTTTCCTATGGTTTAAAGTTTTTTCAAGAGCTGCAAGCTGGTCAGAGAATATCCTATGCTCCTGTAAGCTCAATTGGGCCAATGTCTGTGGACAAAAGGGGTAGAGTGGGTGGGGGAGCCATATCACCATGATCCAGGTGGACACTGGTGCTCACTGGGAGGAGATGTCCTCATTTATCTTCATATAACGAGCACAGGTGGACTTGACAAGGCTCCCTGTACCACATTCTCTGGAAGTTTCTCTTCTGAGCCTGCTGGAGGGCTAGAATAGGGAGGGAGGGAGGGATGGAGGCTGCTCAGTTGTCTTTCATGACTACACCCAAAAATGGCCACAGTCAGACTATCCAACAGCCAGAGGCATTGTGGGAGCTCCCTGGGTAGGAATCAGTATTGAGTGTGGGCCCCCAAGACCTGAAGTCTGCACATAGACCCAAGTGAACTTGTCCCCAATTTTTTTCTGATTATTTAATACAGATGCCAACAGCCAATAGCTGGGCAAAAGAGACATAGATGTGGTTTAGGTTTCCCAGGCTTGGAGTTGGAAGAGAACCACAAGGAGAAGGTAAAAGAGGAGAGAGAGCCCACCATGGGTTAGGTGAGCCATAAAAGCATGGTCCTGAGGGCTGGCTAATTGTAGTTAAGAGCAGCCCAGATGAAACATAGTAAGTAATGACTCAGGGTTATTGACAGGAAAGTAGATTCTAATAACACAGAGGGTAGATGTGTGCCTAGCTCTTGTGCTATTTAAGATTTACAGGAAATATAAAGATTGTGTGTGTCTTTTGTTAGGAAACTGAATGATCAAGACAGGGTAAAAACTCCTGTTGGAACTAAAAATTTCTACAACAAATCAGGATTTCCTCTAAGATGGCATTGTGTGTCTCCATTCTCTATGGAGACAGCCTCTGTTCTTTTTCTACATTTGCCTTCAAATAGAGACATCACATGACTTACAGGGGACAATATTTCTTCAAGAGTAAAGCTAATCCTCCATGTTTTTATGCACACAAAAAGCAAAAGGTAAACAACATAGCATTTATTTTAACTCCAGAGAAAATGTTCAGGTTTAGGTGTTATAAGACCACAGGCAGGAGACTCAACATTTACCATATTTACCAAACCACCGAAACCAGCATATTCCTGTACATTCAGACTCATGGGCTGGGGGTGTTTTTACACTCCTGAGTCTGACGTCATAGGCTGTAAGCATATATTATATTGCACCTCTGTCCTACACTTGCTCCCTTTGGGTGTAGCGGGCAAAGGAACCCCCAATAAATGGCAGCAACACTCAATGCCAAGTGTAAGGAGTGTATCTGCAGTCCTTGCCTGCTTGGTGAACATGTAACGTACACTCCAAAGAGCCTCAGCTTAGCTTTGCTGTCTCATCTTACAAGTATGAGCTGTTTCTGAATAGATCCATCTCACATTTCCATTTTTCTTTGGTTCCCACAAATCATACAGGCCAACCTACAGGCTAAAAGGTGTGGCTGATATAAACTGGCAAAATAATGACTCCACTCAAAATCCCAGACAGTAGAATATACCTGATTATAATTCTCTTCTGGTTGAAGTCTCTTGCATGTTGACTCACTTATCTTTTGGCTGTTGAGAAGTGGCTCTCTCTGATTAGTAGCCAGGATAACACATGAACAATGTAGGGAAGGGCTGAAGAAGGCAGTCATTGTTCTCAGAAGGAGCATTTCCTAGTCTCTGCTTTGTTTCTAGCCCTCCCTTATTATTGGAAACAAAATTATTCACATCACTGCCACCTCACCCCCCGGTTCCCCCCCTCAGGAAGCTCTGAGCAGGACACAGATCTTCCTGAAACTAAACTCAAATGAGGCACAAACATGTGGACCAGAACATCAGGGACAAGGCTCAGAAAGATATCTCTGGTAGCTGGACTATCAAGAAAGCTTCTGAATAATCATAAGACTGAGCAGGGTCTTCATTAATGTCTAGAGTTTTGGAGGAAGGTAGTCCTAAGCTCTGAATGAGGATCCATCCTATAATTCCCCATGCGAGGCCATGCTTTTGCTGTATTAGGGGGTGAAACTAAGGCCCCAGTTTGCTAGGCAAGTGCTCTACCAATGCAGTGCATCCTGAGCTCAAGTATTACTTCCATTTGCTCACAGAAGACAGTGGGTGAATGGTGCAGGAGGAGCTCTCTGGATGCTAATATTCAGTAGACTTGAGACTGTGTATTGGATTCCTGCAAATACTAAACCAAATTACTACGAAGGAGGTGGTGCAGCCCAATAGAATTGTATTCTCTCACAATTCTTGGGGCTCACTGGGTTGAAATTAGGGTCTCCTGAGAGCCATAGTTCCTCTGGAGGATCTTGCAGAAGGATTCCTCCCTTGCCACTTCCTGGTGACTGCTAGAGTTCCTTGGCTTATAGTTGCATCGTGCCAGTCTTGACTGACCTCTGTCTTCACATCCCTGGTTCCTTCTCTCTCAAAAGTCCCTCTGCCTCCATCTTATGAGGACACACAGGCTTCCATTTAAGACCTACCTAGACAATCCTGAACAGTCCCATGATCCTTAACCACATCTTTTCCCATATAGGCAATTGTCAAAGCTTAAGACATGATTAAGACATGAATATGCTTTTGTGGAACAACCATTTTGGCCACTCATTGGTGCTCATTTAGCCAACACCTGTGAAAAGAATTCATAGAAAAAGGAGGGGGGCAGGGTCAGTTCGACTATGATGCAGGCCCACCCAGCAGAGTCTTGGTCTGATGCAGGTAGAGTTTTGGAACAAAAATTACCTATCTGGGTTATAGATAAGTGGGCCAAAATGGTAGAGGCAACACATTTCATTACAAGTCCAGTGACTAGGTATCAATATGCCTTAGGATAATGGCTGTGGCCTCAAGTGAAGCCACAGAGTGACCAAGGCAGAGCTCAAAAAGCTGACAGTCAGTGTTGCCTGCCACCTACACTCCTACAATGGAGGAAGAGGTGTCCCTTGTAGAGGGAGGCCTGGCAGCTCTTTTCTGTGTCTATCACAGGTAGGGATCAGCAGAGAATCAACAGATGGCAGGGAGTGAGTAGGGAGGATATGGTTTGGAGATAGCATCTAGAAGGTGGTCTTCGAACTTTGATCATGATGGCAAGAAAAGGTCTGCATTTGCCTTCAAAACATATGAGAAAAGGAAATTCTTAGCCTCCTGATCTTGCAAAAAGCCACTAGATGTGGAACCATTTCTAGGCCACTCCAAAGTATTAGGCCTTGCCTAAAAGATTATGTCTTCCTTTGGCCTGAACTGAAGATATCCACTCAGCTGCACAAACCCATAGCGTTTGTTTTAGTTCATACTAAAAACAATCTTCCACTCACTTCCTGGGGATATTCAGGTAGTTTTGTTCTTTCCTTCTTCTGGGTCTCCATCGAAGAGGACATAAGATTTCTTTGTTTTGACTTTGTAGGAGACTTTGTGTTTCCTTCCTAGATTTAGCTGTTCTATGATTTTGAAGGGTAAGTTTTCAGAGTCCCAGACCACTGGTATGGAGGACCCATTCCCTCCTTCTTGCCTTCCCCACAGTTATGTTGTAGAGAGGTAAGAGGGGGTTATTATAAGTCCCATTTCTCAACTCTGTGGATCCTAAATCAAAGTTGCCCGCAGTCTTCTGTGGAAAAGCAATGGTTCTATTGAGATAGGCTGATCCTGACAAGAGGGGGTCTGATCCTAGGGGTAGTTTTATGTCCCTGTTCATCTTTGGAGAGTCTGAGGCTGTATCCCCTTCCCTGGGTTCTTTGGTCAGGAGGCTGCCTAGGATCACATATTTCGAGTAAGTCAGTAGGGAGAGAAAATCATGATAATTCCAGTAGGAGATGTAGTCAAACTTCATTCTCCACAGCCAGCCAGAAGATACCAGTTTTAAAGCTTCTTAGGCATGCTACCAGCTTGGTCTGTTATCCTTACTACTGTGGTTGCCATGGGACAATATTTGGAGCAGTTGTCAAAAGGCAACATTGTAAGGCCATCTGGTATACCACAAGATAGGATCCTTGGGATTCAATTTTAAATGTGAATGAAAATAGAATTGAATAGTTCACTATGAGAGTCTGAGACTGATGAAGAAGGGAACTGGGGAATGGACTGATAGGGAGGGTTTCAGCAGTATTTCAGCAATCATGGCTTCCCTGGGCCTCTGTTTCCTTCTGTATGCACTGAGGCTTGTTAAGTCAGGTATTCTGACTGCCAAGGTGCTGATTTAGAGGTAGAAGAATGGAGGTAGACCAAACAATCCCCACAAGCAGAGGCCTTGTAGGGAGGCTAGATAAAGGTCTAAGAGACCTTGTGATTGTTATGGAGGGCAGACAATATCATGCACAGAGGCCCATAAGCCATGTAGTTAAATACTTTAAAGGTATGGCAAAGTAGTTGTTGAGTAAAATGTATTCCACTGGTTGAAAACAAATGTTGTTTTTATAATGACTTGCAAGATCACATTTGGATGAGAGTTCTAGGACTCCTCGAGTGGTGCAGAGAGAGCAGGCCCTGGTCCCAGGCTGCAGCTACAATGGCAATGGAACCTGTTTAATGCCTGCAGGCTGCTGTGATCTGAAATCTGTTTTTGCAACTAAGCTGCAGTCACACTTGCCTATTCTGCCTAGCCCTGAACACAGCTGGAGAATAAAATGGATGGGGCTCCTTTGGTGTATGGCTCAGTCTTGGTCTTGTAGATGCCCAGACAGTCTTTCCTGTATTGCCTATTTTTTGCTGATGGTCAAACTGTAGCATGAGTTCACCTTTCAGCCTTTGCCTGTTTCCTTCCTTCTGCCTTCCTTGTATGCATATCCTCTAAGAGAACTCAGGTAATTGGGTTTTGTCCCTTGCTTTTAGAGGATCTAAGCAAGCACATTGGCCTGGGTTGTCCCCTTTCTCTTCTTACCCTTGGCTATTTTCCATGTTCTGAGGTGACTTCTGCACATACACAAGGAGTCTCAAGTGCCAAGAGAGTTCAGGAGCTGGTGGTGGGTGAGGACATCCTTTTGGCTTATAGTCTCTTCTTCTCACAGATGCAGGAGAGTAGGAATGGTGGGCTTGAGTTCCAGTGACCCAAAGCCCTGCCTTCACCTTGCCTTCTACGTACACCAGCCTCCCAAACACATGGGACTTTCTCACTTGCCCTATCTGTGTGTGCTTCTGGAACATAGTTTGTGGGTCACAATTGTGTTTCTGGGCTCCTTACACCTCTGTTTTCTTTAAACTGGCAAAAGTCTGGTAAAATATACAGAAAATGGAACTTCAAAGATATTGAGTGTTAACACCTGGTCTTCCCAGGACCACTTCCTGACTCAGCCAATGGTGTCCTAGCCAGTGAGGTCAGTCACGCAGTGTCAGAGTTTCTCCCACAAGTTTTGTGTGTTTCTTAGGAAATCAAGGTACTTAAATACTCAAAATGGAATTGTTTCTTATAATTTGGCAGCAATTCAACGGGGACATGGAGGAGCTTGCAGATCGTCCCTTCAGCCACTCAGAATCTATCATTATACTTGCAGTCTGGGTAGCGGTAGGCGAATCTAGGATCGCAGGTTCTCAAAGATCTCAAGATGTCCTTCAGCCGGCTGATGGCTCCGAGAACTTCTAGGTCTGTGCTGGTATCCTTGCTACACAGGCTGAGAGTGGAGTCTATCTCCTTTTGCACAGGGGAGGAGAACTTTCCCCGGAGAAGTTGAGGCAGCAGTCGCTGACACACCAGTACAAGGCTTTGCGTCTCAGGGACAGTGTCACAGGAGGACAGCTGGACCGGGCAGCCAGAAACCAGGCAGCTAAAAATGTCTTCGTTCTCTCCAGTCTTGGCAGCTTCTTGGCTGCCTAGAAGAGAAATGGAAACTATCAGATACTGTACAAACTATTCTTGCATGTGGGAGGTGGGGTAGGGTAGGGTGGGGCGCTGGCAATTAGAACTGCTGAGAGAAGTGCTTTAGTCTCCAAGCATTTTCCTATCACCAGAATATTTAGGGCTCAGGAATGCAACAGCCCCTTCAGAGAACAGCACTGAGTAACATTCTCTGACAATTGGGCTAAGGCCCAAGTGTGGGAAATCCACTGTCCTCCCAGAAGCTAGGCTATAATTGTAGAAATATGAATTACTGAATTAGGGAAATAAGGAAACTATTAGGATTGGTTTCATTGCACATTTAGAATAGAAAGTCAGTAGGACATGTCACTCAGAATATGCCTTCAGCAGATTGCAATGGGTCCAATGTTTGCATAGCCTGAATATTCTGGAATCAATCTTTCTTCTAATTTGATTCTTCTTAATATAGGTAAATCAGGAAGTGAGAGAAAGGGTTTGTTTTCTCTGTCTTTGCACTTTGTAAGAAAATGTCATAAATGGGAAAAGTTTCTTGTCCTATTATTGTACTCAGCAAATTTGGTCACCTTGAGAAACTGGGCGTTAATGGGCTCTAGAACACTAGCTGAGCCTTCATAAACACTGAGAAACACAACTTGCTCACACATCTCATTTGTTTCCTTGTTTTGTAATTTTCAAACTTTACCGAGTCAGTGTATCAACACTGATTACAAAGTGTACTTGTGCAACAGGCTGACAATTATGTCTTAAATTAAGGCTAAGAACATTTAAGGAGAAAAGCTCAAGGGGAGAGGAACCTGTGACTTGTGCATGAGTGAGTTACAGAACCGTCCTTGGAGGGCTCATTGGCGTTCATACCACAATGAACACTTGTGTTTCTCACAAGAGAGGCTAAGCTCACTTTCCCTTTGGAAATGAAGATGAAACTGAAATTCAAATGGGGAAGAGGGGACCGCCATTCATAACATCCCCAAAACTTAGATTACTCTTGTACAGAGTGCAAAGGCCCAGGATTGTGACCCCCAGGTCATCCCTCCTTAGTTTTGGTCACCCTGACAACCCCCTTGACAGCTGCTCAGCCAAGCCCATGCTGAGTACCTTCCTGCTTGTCAATGATGCCTAGGGCACTGGCATCCCGTATGAACAGATGTCCATTGTCAAAGATGCCAAACATGCCTGCATCCACATGAGTGAAGTAGAAGAAATAGTTCAAATCATTGCTCCTCAGGGATTCCAGGACCCTGAGGAGTTGGTAGGCAAGATCAGCAGCTTGCTCTGGAGAGGCATCATAAAATTCTTGCAGTGGCCTCGTGCTGGTACTGACCAGGAATCTACCACAGGAGCCCAGGTACTTGGGCATTGGCCAGCCCTCTGCTCCAGGGAAGATCTGCCAAGCCAGAAGGAACAGGCATTAGACACAGAGAAATCTCACAGAGGCAGCTTGCTTTCTACCTCTCCCTCACAGTCCACATAAATATATCTTACTGCCAGCCTGGATCTCAAAACACGCTGGCAAAACATTCCTTCATCTTTTTATACCTTTGCCATGTGGTAAGATCCCTGCCCTTCTTCCACTTTTGTAGTGCCTTGCTAATGGAAGGAAGAATTCAGGAAGGAGAAGGCTGCTCTCATCTGTGCTGTGTGCTGTGGGTCAAATTTCACAACTTTCTCCAAGTGGGACCTGAGAATGCTAACCAACCTTCAGTGATTTTCAGTGATATCCAGGATTCAGGGAATATGTTTCTTTTAAGTTGTGTCATTTAGAAAAATATGACTCGTCTGCAGTTTCCAAGATAATCATTGCTAAGTGGCCATGGGAAAAATAATACAAGATCAACTTCAGGGTAACTTCAAGACTACCACTACCACTACCACTACTACTACTACTACTACTACTACCAACATCATAAACAACAACAACAACAAACTATTGCAAACAAGGTATCAAGTATGTATATAGTTTCAGCTTTTGGGGAGGCTGAAGTGAGAGGGTTGAGGCCAGCTGGCTCAACAGAGCTCATGAATAAATAGAATACAAATACCTGGTTCTGGGATAGGACAAAGATCATGTAGGTGGTTGTTCCTTGAATGTCCCCACTGCTAGGCTGAGCAAATCTGTCTGGCTCCAGTAACTACATACTCAAAGATTCTTCTCAACTGGAGGGAAGCTTCCAGATAGACGAATACTGATCTGGGGGAGTGTGACTCAGCCTGACTCCTTGTAAGAGTTCTCACCTTGTGGATTTGGGAGATGGAAAGTGGGGAGGGGATCCTAGCTGGGTTTTTCTTGACCATTTTTCAAAATAGTTTTTTTACAGTTTTATAATTTTAATAACATTTTATTAATGCTTTGACATTTCATACAATCTATTTTTATCATGTGCACCCTTCACTTCTACACCCAACTACCTCCAGATCTATCCCAACTACAATCTCCTTAAAATAGTTTTTAGCACTTCATAAATGAGCACTGTATCTCTATCACTCCCAGACCTCCCTTCTTCCTCTAATTCCTCCTGTGTCCCCCTTCTTTCTCCAAAATCCATGATCTATTCTTTATTATCGCTATATACAGATACATGTATTTATATACATATGTCTTCACACATGTTTATACAACCTACTGAGTCCATGTAGTGTTACTCATACGTATATGTGACCAGAGCTGACCATTTTTTATTGGACAATCTCTGTGGGAGTTTGTCCTGGAGGAGACTGATTTTCCTATTGACCACCTGTGGCTCTTCATCTCAGGGTAGGACCATGTAGAAGTAGTCCATGTCTATGTTAGAATCTCAACTGTTGATCATGTTTTAATGAAGCTGTAATAAACTGATAACAAAAACTATAAATATCAGGTTACCCTTTGATTACCTTCTTAAGAAAACAAAGTAATCATTTGAAATGTAAATAAAGAATATACCTAATAAAAAATTAAAAAAAAGAAAAAAAGAGAATTATGGATAAGGAAAAATAAAAAAGAAAACAAAGTAAGTCTAGTTCATGCATCTTAGTAGCAGACTGTTCATCTGGCACATACAAGGCCTTGGGTCCCATCCCCATCACTACAGAAAACAAAACAAAAAGTAGACTTCAAAGCTTCCCCTGCACCCTCCTCCCCGACAATCTTCTACTCCTTTTAAGTCATCATGTTATAAAGGACTCATGTTCTTTGTGCTTTGAGTTTCACCTAACTGGGGCACCTTATATACTTTGTATCTCACAGGGGCATCCTATACCTACTGACCTTGTCTAAATGTGCAAAGTCACTCCTGGGTTCCATCCCACACTCTTTCAGGGTAAAACCCAGGGTTGAGTGGAGTATCTCAACCCCCTGGTCCAAGGCTAGGTATCTCAGGAACCAAGTCTTAAGGTAACTAAGGTGCCAACAAAAGTTAGAATTGTGGATAAAAGACCTCCAAGAAGACCCCTGAGCCTACAGGGCAAGTGGCAGCTTCTTCTCTGCCATTAGTATGTTTAGTGCCAAAGATACTGGGCAGGTTTTAGGGGAGGGAGTACAGCTTCTGTTTTCTCTGATGTCAGACACCTTTGGGGTTAGGTTTCAAAGCTGAAACTTTCTGAGTCCTGATGGGGATAATGATAACATTCTGGGGTGGGGATTGTAGTGAGCTCTGACAGTGATAGCAAATCTTCAGCATAACACCTGGCATATAGCAAGAATACAATAAGCAACACTTGCAGTTTGGCTAATCTTTAGGAACTGTGTTTGTGGTGACTCCTTTCTTCTCTACCTGCATCTTTATATACTGTATTTTAAAAGATGGTCTCATTATATAGGCTCTTCCGCCATGCCCTGCTTTCCCTCCTCTTTTTCTCTCCTCCCTCCCTCCCTTCCTCCCTTCTTCCCTCCCTCCCTTCCTCATTCCTTCTCTTTCTCCCTCTCTTCCTCCTCCTCCTCTCCCTCCTTCTTTCTCCTCTTCCACCCATTCCCCTACCGTTTGCTCTTTTTTTCAACCTCTTTTCTTCCCCTTTGACCTCTGGCATCCTTTCTGTCTACTATGTGACTTAGATGTCCTGATCCTTGGCCAGAGGGATTTAGCCCCACAGGTTCTATGGATGTCTCTTAACATGGTAAGTGCCTCTGTCATTTTGACTAAGCATATCCCCAGCCCCAATACATCTTCATTTATTTGACCACTCTTCAATTATGTCACTTCCAGTTTTTTCTCCTTTCCAAACATACTTTCAGGGTGCATCTGTAGGTGGCTGTTTCACCAGCCCCTGAGTTTGCTCAAATCTTACTTATCTTAGTGGCAAAGATTAAATTTGCCTTCCTCCACAATGCCCTTCTTGGTTGCCTCAGCTTGTAAAGTTGGCTGCTGTTCCCTGCTACCCACACCCTCAGCCCTGCAAGCCCATACTTCTTTCCTCTACAGCTGCCAAGGCTGTCAAACATTTACCTGATGTTGCAAATGTACTGGCACAGATTTGTGGCCCCAAGATATGCAGCAAGAAGGGGAGAAAAATCAATCCAAGGGTGGTTACACACCTGGGAATGGAAGCTTGGGGGGGATGTCACTGAGTACCTGCAGGATGATGGGGTGTGCATTGACAGCCAGTGTGTAGAGGAGACGCAGCTTGTCACGGTCAGTGAAGTGGTCCATGAAGATGCTGCCTGCATCGACTACTTCAGCATAGCGTCGAACCACACGGTCCAAGAGTCTTTGTGAAGGGCAGCGCAGGAAGGGACTGGGCAGGCCCTGGGGATACACAAAAGAGACCCAGGACACTGAAGGTTGCAGAATTTTTGTAAGTGACACAGACACTGCAATGAGAGCCCAGGTGAGTAGTAGAGGAGAAACTCATGGGTGTTTGAGGAGGGTGCTGAGTAAGAGGGAGGAAACCCCTGGGTGGGGCATAGGGAATGGAACACTCCCATAGGTTGGGACAGGAGAAGGCATAGCAGGCTATGGAGAAATCAGGGTACTGGGAACACGGATGCTCTGTTTCTTTGAAAGTTTGAAGCTTACTTTTTCTCCCTACACAGCAAAGATAGCTTCAAAAGAGAATTAACAGTCCCTGCCATACTGCTGTCTGTGTGCTTCGAGAGTAAGCTCTTTTCCCTTGGCTGCCTCCTTACAGATGTAGGATAAGACTGTCTTTGCTGGATACAGAGTGTGCAGTGTAAAGGCCCTTCTTAATGGTGCAGCTGGTAAAGTTAGCTCATTATCAAGATTTCCTCTGAGGATTTAGATTTAGAGATCCATCTGAGAAAGAGGATATATGACAGAGCTATAAAGAAAGCAACAGACGCTATGAACCAAAGGGACTGGGGACTTAAAGAAAATTCAGAGAAAAAGAACCACCACCACCACCACAACAACAAACCCCACAATTACTGCATTCCCAAGTTCAGGCCTAAAAGCTGCCATGCTAAATTCTGATTCAGGGATGGTGCTATGATTTGACTTTGTCCATCAAAATTTCATGATTGGAACTTCAATTTCCAAGGTCATATGTTAATGATATTTGGAGATGGAATCTTCAGGTGGTAATTAGGATTGGATGAAGACAAGAAGGTATCCTAATAATGGTATTAGTGGTCTTTTAAAAAGAAGAAAAGAGAGACTCAGTGGTTAATAGCATTGACTACTCTTCTAGAGGTCCTGAGTTCAATTCCTAGCAACCACATGGTGGCTCACAACCTTCTGTAATGTGATCCAATGCTCTCTTCTGGTATGTCTGAAGACAGAAACAGTGTACTCATATACGTAAAATAAATAAATCTTAAAAGAAAAAAAAAAGAAGAGGAAAGGAGACCTAAGCTAGCATGCTTGCTCTGTCATACCATGTGATGCCTCTGTCAGGTCATGATACAGCATGAAAGTCCATGCAAGATGCTAGTGTCAAATTCTTGGACTTTCCAGCCTCAAAATCCTTTAGTGAAACAAATAGCTATTCTTCAAAAATTGGCCTGTGCTGTTCATGTACTGCAATAGAAAACAGACTAAGTTGACATCATCATAAATTCCTTTTATAGAAAGTAGGCTCACTGAGCCTTTGTTCCTTGTTCCAGAGAAGCCAAGCAACTTTACCAACCCAGGGAAATGTGTCTTTACTGATGCACTCAAGGAAAGGCAGTGGGTTAGAATAGGGAGTCCTGAACCAGTTGAAACTTTACCTTTGCCTCAGGAGGATAGTGGTGTTATCTCTCTCACATTACAAGAATGAACCTTAAAAAATTCTTTTAAAGCATTCAGAACCCCAGGTCCCCCCAAAATCATATTATGTTAAAGTTAATTTATATATTAATCACCCAAGATGTTCTGAGTGACTTTTGATGCTTCCAAAAGCAAATATTGCTTAAAAGGTGAAGATTTATCCCTGGTGAACACATCTGAATATTTGCTTTGATGTAAATATAAATCTCTAAAAGAAAAGAACATTAGTTGTTCTTAGAAAGAAAATCTTATTTTTAGAAAGAAAAAGAGCAGAAGTACAGCTTTTCACCCTAAGATTGGAAGTTGGCTTTTCTCAGTAAGGTCACCTCCAACAACTGGGTGTAGAATGTTGAATGAAATGTCCAACAAATGGCATTTCACTCTGCATGAACTTAGCTGTTCTCAAGCTCTCTTAGCTCCCAGGGGGAGAAGAGAAAACTTTAATTCTAATAGTCCCTACTTCCAGTTATACCTTGGAATACCTCTGATATGATTTTTACTGTTAAGTATGCTTGTAAAACAGAGCTGAGGTTAATTATGCATCACAGTTAATCAATAGGTTCTCATGAAGACAATGGAAATTTAATTGTTTCAATTAGTATGGATAGTAAAACCTTACTTTATCCAAAGCAGGAAACTCCTGTTTTGTTTTATTAAGAAAACAACTGAGTTTTTTTTTTCTTTTTTTTCGAGACAGGGTTTCTCTGTGTAGCCTTGCCTGTCCTGGAACTCATTCTGTAGAACAGGCTGTCCTCGAACTCAGAAATCCTCCTGCCTCTGCCTCCCAAGTGCTGGGATTAAAGGCGTGCACCACCACCGCCTGGCAACAACTGAGTTTTATGCCTCCTTTAATTTTGTTCTTTTTGGATGGGACTGACATAGGGTTTCTCTGTAACATTCCTGGCTGTCCTGGAACTTTCTCTGTAGACTAGACTGGCCTGTAATTCACGGAGATCCACCTGCCTCTGCCTCTGCCTCTCGAGTGCTGGGATTAAAGGCATGTGCCACCACCACCTGACTAATTTTGTTCTTTTAGTAAAGTCATTTTGGGCTATTTCTTTCCTCTGAAGTGACAACACAACAAGGAGTGTTTTGATGTGTCAATTTCCATCTATAACTATCTACCAGTATAGTTATGGTTTTGAAGTACCCACATGGATGACTTTAAACAGTTAGAAATTTAACAACCTTGTTACTCTCAGACAGGTGACTTTATAGGCAGAGCTCATCTTCTTAGCTCACTGTTACATGTACTAGAGGAGGGAGAAAAAGCTATAAGTATATGGTCCCTACATCATTTCAATTTTGCTTTGAAATCCATAAGTTAGGGCAGACTTATGATAGGCCTCTTTCCGCTTAGGAAGGTGCCCTCTGCTACCTCGGCTGATCAACCCAGACTCCCTGAAATTAAATCACTGGTACTAAGTCAACTGCTAAGAATAGAGGCAGAGGAGAAAATGAGCTCAGGGGTAGTGTTAAATTTGGAGTTTGTGTTAGATCATTTTAGAGTGGATATCATATCCAGGACAGTTGAGTAGACATTAAAGCTGCATTCAATTACCTGGATGACTTTGTGGGATGGGATAAATAATATGGAAAGTATTCTTTGCACCACAAGTTCAGTTTCTCAAAGACCCAAGTTTCTATGTAAGAGAGGTCCTCTCACTTCTGATGACATCTTTTCCCTAGGTAGCCTTTCTGTTTGTTTATATTCTTGGTGCTTTGCAGAGGCTCTAAGTTGAACCCTGATGGGGTGTTCTCTGAGGAGCAGAGGGGATGTGATTTTGTTCCATTTTGGTTTCTGGGGAGGGTTCTCAGGAGAGGAGTAATGAGCCACCTATATGTGGAGTTGCATGGGTGGCTTTATCTTTTCTCCTGCCTCTACTAGAGTTTTCTAACACAAGCTGACTTCCTGTTATTCAACCTTGTACTCTGCTGACCTGAGGAGAGATTTCTGCTTGGGTGGGTAGACAACATTCACCTCAGGCTTGGCTTTCCAGAATGCAGGATGATGAAATATTTAAAAGCATACACTTTACAGTCAAGATGCTGTATGTGTGAATTCCAGATCTGCCACTTAATGTCTTAGTTAGGGTTTCCATTGCTGTTAAGAGACACCATGACCAAACCAACACTTATAAGGACAACATTTAATTGGAACTGACTTACAGGTTCAGAGTTTCAATTCATTATGATCAAGGTATCCTACATGATACCTGCATGGCAGTGTCCAGGCAGGCATGGTGCAGGAGGAGCTGAGAGTTCTACATTTTCATTTAAAGGCAGACAGGAGGTGACTGGCTTTCAGGCAGCTATAAGTAGGGTCTCAAAGCCCATGCCCACAGTGATGCACTTCCTCCAACATGGCCATACCTGCTCCAACAAGGCCACACCCCCTAATAACACCAACTCCCTGAGGCAAGCATATTCAAACTATCACACATAACAACAGCATATCTGGGAGAAGTTCTTTATCTTATATGCAACTGAAGGATAATTATTAAAGGGATCATGCATCTTCTAAACCAGGATATATTTTTTAGAGTGAAAGAGCTGATTTCAAAAATTTGATTAATTAAAAACATATCAATATCATACCCGTATACTATGCATTGTGATTACATTCACCCCCCCCTCCCCTGCTCTTTCTCATCCTTCTTCTACTTCTGTTGACATCTTCTTTCCAGCCAGTCTTCCTTCTACCCCTGTGTCCTCCCTCTTTTCCCTGTCCATGTGGTCAGTCATAGCTGCTGTGCGTTCATGATTACATGGTTGTGGCATATCCAGAAGACGGTGCTCCACTGCACTTCTCTCCACTAGTTCTCACATCTCCTCCACTCCCTCTTCCTCAGTGTTCCCTGCATTTTAAAGGGAGGGTGTCCATTTTTTATCCAAGCACTCAGCAGTCACTTATTCTCAGTACTTTGACCAGTTATGGGTCCTACTTTGTCTATTGCCTACTCCAAAAGAGCCTTCTCTGACCAGAACTGAGAGCTGCAGTAGTCTGTGGGTATAAAAATAAATATTTACAAGGCAGTTTAACTACATTTCCACTTAGCAAAATATCAGTAGTAAATTATACCATAGGGCTGTGATCACTCTAGTCATAGACTTTTGGCTAAGTCTATAGTGCCAGACATGTATTTCTTCCTACAAAGTGGGCCTCAGGGAGTGGTTGGTTAGTCCCAGAGCATCTATGCCAATGCTGTACCACTGAGCATATCTTGATAGGCAGTGAAGTATTTTAGCATACAGGGTCCACAGACCGGTATATTTGTTGATAACAATTATTACCCAACAGCCTACACTGCATCTTCCAGTGCTATGAATATTAGCTAACAAGGAGGAATCTATCTCAGTTCCAGCTTGCTTTCTCTGTGTTCTGTATCCAGAATGTGTGGTGTCTTCAGTAATTGGGTCTTATGGTCTAGTTCAATTGGGACAAGAACAATGGTAGAGCCTCTATTGTCCTGGGATGCTCTAGGGACTAGCTAACTGGTTAAAATCTCAGAGGGAGGTAACCTACACCTGCTACTGGTACTTTGGATTGAAAAAGTATGGCTTCTGGAGATGGACATGGTAGTACAAGCCTAGAACTTGGGAGGCAGAGGGAGGAGGATCCTGAGTTTGAGACCAGCCTGGTCTACAGAGCAAATTCCAGAACAGCCAGGGCTACACAGAGAAATTGTCTTGAAAATTAGAAAGAAAAAAGAAAGACAGAAAGAAATAAAAGAAAAGACTCCCACCTCTGCCACTGGCCTAGTCACCATCACACACAGGAGGAGCTGCAGCTGTCGCCATCGGCCTCAGTCACCATCACAGCAACCTTGAGCAGTGAGGCCAAGACCTAACAACCTCCCGCCACCCCAGTCGCCCAAGCCTGACTCCACAGGCAGAGGCAGGCGAGGTTAGTGGTGGCCTGGGAGGCCTCACATCGGTGGTGCTCTCCAGCGGAGACAAGAAGGTCATTGCAAAAAAGCTTTTGGGAACAGTAAAATGGTTCAATGTAAGGAACAGATATGCTTTCATTAACAGGAATGACACCAAGGAAGATATATTTGTACACCAGACTGCCATAAAGAAGAATAACCCCAGGAAGTACCTTCGCAGTGTAGGAGGTGGAGAGACTGGAGTTTAATGTTGTAGAAGGAGAAAAGGGTGCAGAGGCAGCAAATGTTACAGGCCCTGGTGGAGTTCCAGTTCAAGGCAGTAAATATGCAGCAGACCATAATCATTATAGACACTATCTACATCGTAGGTGTCCTCTACTCAATTACCAACAAAATTAGCAGAATAGTGAGAGTGGGGAAAAGAACGTGGGATCAGAAAGTGCTCCTGAAGGCCAGGTGAAGGTTTCCATCTTACAACATGCAGAGACCCTGTGCTTGTGGACCACGGTATTCCAAACCCCCTGTTCAAGAAGAGATGGATGGTGCTGACATCCAGGGTGCAGGAAAGCAAGGTAGACCAGTGAGACAGAATATGTATCAGGGTTACAGACCACGATTCCACAGGGGTCCTCCTCAACAAAGACAGGCTAGAGAGGATGGCAGTGAAGAGGACAAAGAAAATCAAAGAGATGAGACCCAAGGTCAGCAGCCCTCAACGTTGGTATCACCTCAACTTCAATTACCAATGCAGATGCCCAGACAACTCTAAACCACAAGATGGCAAAGAGACAAAAGCAGCAACTCCACAGGCTGAGAATTTGTCCACTCCAGAGGCTGAGCAGGGCGGGGCTGAGTAAATGCCCGCTTACCTTCTCTACCATCATCATCCAGTTTGGTCATCCAACAAGAAGACATGAATATGAAATTCCAGCAATAAAAAATGGACAGAGATTGGCGCTGAAGACCTTAAGTGCTTGCTTTTTGCTTGTTAACCAGATACATTAGAACTATCGGATATCTTAGCAGTATGGGGTTTTTATTATTTTTATCTAAATAATATTTATCTAAATAATTGTGTCTTGTGTATTCCAAGCTCCTGGGCTAATATCCACTTATCAGTGAGTGCATACCATGTGTGTTCTTTTGTGATTGGGTTACCTCACTAAGGATATTTTCCAGTTCCACCCATTTGCCTAAGAATTTCACGAATTCATTGTTTTTAATAGCTGAGTAGTATTCCATTGTGTAAATATACCACATTTTCTGTATCCATTCTTCCATTGAGGGACATCTGGGTTCTTTCCAGCTTCAGGCTATTATAAATAAGGCTGTTATGAACATAGTGGAACATGTGTCCTTACTACATGCTGGGGAATTCTCTGGGTATATGCCCAGGAGTGGTATAGCTGGATCCTCATATCAAGACCAGTTTTCTGAGGAACCACCAGACTGATTTCCAGAGTGGTTGTACCAGATTGCAATCCCACCAGCAGTGGAGGAGTGTTCCTCTTTATCCACATCCTCTCCAGCACCTGCTGTCCCTGAGTTTTTGATCTTAGTCATTCTGTCTGGTTTGAGGTAAAATCTCAGGGTTGTTTCAATTTGCATTTCCCTGATTACTAAGGATGTTTTACATTTCTTTAGGTGCTTCTCAGCCATACGATATCCCTCAGGTGAAAATTCTTTACAGGTCTGTACTCCATTTTTTAATAGGGTTATTTGGCTCTCTGGAGTCTAACTTCTTGAGTTCTTTGTATATATTAGATATTAGCCTTCTTTCAGATGTAGGGTTGGTAAAGATCTTTTCCCAATTTGCTGGTTGCCGTTTTGTCCTATTGACTGTCCTTTGCCTTACAGAAACTTTGTAATTTTATGAGGTCCCATTTGTCAATTCTTGATCTTAGAGCATAAGCTATTGGTGATCTGTTCAGGAAATTTTCCCCTGTGCCCATGTGCTTGAGGCTCTTCCCCACTTTCTTTTCTATTAGTTTCAGTGTGTCTGGTTTTATGTAGAGGTCCTTGATTCACTTGGACTTGAGCTTAGTACAAGAAGATAAGAATGGATTGAATTGCATTCTTCTGCATGCTAGCTGCCAGTTGAGCCTGCACCATTTCTTGAAAAGGCTATTTTTTTTAATTATTTATTTTATTTTATTATTTTTTTTAATTTACATTCCAAATCATTTCCCCTTTCCCGTTTCCTCCCTCCCCGAAAGTCTCATAAGCCCCCTTCCCTCCCTCTTTTCTCCATTCAACCCCCTCTCGTTACTCTGTCCCGGCGTTCCCCTATATCCAGTCTTTCCAGGACCACGGGTCTCTTCTTCCATCTTCTTAGAAATCTATTGATATGCGGATTGTGTCTAGGGTATTCCGAGATTCTGGGTCAATATCCCCTTATCAGTGACTGCATACCGTGTGTGTTCTTTTGTGACTGGATTACCTCACTAAGGATGATATTTTCAAGATCTGACCATTTGCCTAGGAATTTCGTGAATTCATTGTTTTTAATTGCAGAGTAGTATTCCATTGTGTAAATATACCACATCTTCTGAATCCATTCCTCCATTGAGGGATATCTGGGTTCTTTCCAGCTTCTGGCTATTATAAATAAGGCTGCTATGAACATAGTGGAGCATGTGTCCTTATTGCATGCAGGTAAAGCCTCTGGGTATATGCCCAGGAGTGGTATAGCCGGATCCTCCGGGAGTGTCATGCCCAGTTTTCTGAGGAACCGCCAGACTGCTTTCCAGAGTGGTTGTACCAGCCTGCAATTCCACCAGCAGTGGAGGAGTGTTCCTCTTTCTCCACATCCTCGCCAACAACTGCTGTCTCCTGTGTTTTTGATCTTAGCCATCCTGACTGGTGTGAGATGGAATCTCAGGGTTGTTTTGATTTGCATTTCCCTAATGACTAAGGATGATGAACATCTCTTTAGGTGCTTCTCAGCCATTAGATATTCTTCAGGTGAGAACACTTTGTTTAGCTCTGTACCCCATTTTTTAATAGGGTTACTTGCCTCTCTGGAGTTTAACTTCTTGAGTTCTTTGTATATCTTGGATATTAGCCCTCTGTCGGATGTAAGGTTGGTAAAGATCATTTCCCAGTTCGTTGGTTGCCGCTTTGTCTTTTTGACAGTGTCTTTTGCCTTGCAAAACTTTGTAATTTAATGAGGTCCCATTTGTCTATTCTTGATCTTAGAGCATAAGCTATTGGAGTTCTGTTCAGGAAATTCTCCCCTGTGCCCATATGTTCAAGGTTCTTCCCTAGTTTCCCTTCTATTAGTTTCAGTGTGTCTGGTTTTATGTGGAGATCTTTGATCCACTTAGAATTGAGCTTAGTGCAAGGAGATAAGAATGGGTCAATTTTCATTCTTCTGCATGTTGACCTCCAGCTGAGCCAGCACCATTTGTTGAAAAGGCTATCTTTTTTCCACTGGATGGTTTTAGCTCCTTTGTCAAAGATCAAGTGACCATAGGAGTGTGGATTCATTTCTGGGTCTTCAATTCTGTTCCATTGATCTACATGTCTGTCACTGTTCCAATACCATGCGGTTTTTAACACTATTGCTCTGTAGTACAGCTTGAGGTCCGGGATACTGATTCCCCCAGAGGTTCTTTTACTCTTGAGAATAGTTTTAGCTATTCTGGGTTTTCTGTTATTCCAGATGAATTTTTGAATTGCTCTTTCTAACTCTATGAAGAATTGAGTTGGGATTTTGATGGGGATTGCATTGAATCTGTGTATTACTTTTGGTAAGATGCTCATTTTTACTATATTAATCCTGCCAATCCATGAGCATGGCAGATTTTTCCATCTTCTGAGGTCTTCTTCAATTTCTCTCTTCAGAGACTTGAAGTTCTTGTCATACAGATCTTTCACTTGTTTGGTTAGAGTCACGCCAAGATACTTAATATGGTTTGTGGCTATCGTGAAGGGTATTATTTCTCTTACTTCTTTCTCAGCCTGCTTATCCTTTGAGTATAGGAAGGCTTCTGACTTGCTTGAGTTGATTTTATATCCGGCCACTTTGCTGAAGTCGTTTATCAGCTGTAGGAGTTCTCTGGTGGAGTTCTTTGGGTCGCTTAAGTATACTATCATATCGTCTGCAAATAGTGATAGTTTGACTTCTTCCTTTCCAATTTGTATCCCTTTGACCTCTTTTTGTTGTCTAATTGCTCTAGCTAGAACTTCAAGTACTATATTGAAAAGATATGGAGAGAGAGGGCAGCCTTGTCTAGTCCCTGATTTTAGTGGGATTGCTTCAAGTTTCTCTCCATTTAGATTGATGCTGGCTACTGGTTTGCTGTAAATTGCTTTTACTATGTTTAGATATGGACCTTGAATTCCTGATCTTTCCAAGACCTTTAGCATGAAAGGATGCTGAATTTTGTCAAATGCTTTCTCAGCATCTAATGAGATGACCATGTGGTTTTTTTCTTTAAGATTGTTTATGTAGTGGATTACATTGATGGATTTCCTTATATTGAACCATCCCTGCATCCCTGGGATGAAGCCTACTTGATCGTGGTGAATGATCGTTTTGATGTGTTCTTGGATTCGGTTGGCAAGAATTTTATTGAGTATTTTTGCATCGATATTCATAAGAGAGATTGGCCTGAGATTCTCTTTCTTTGTCGGATCTTTGTGTGCTTTTGGTAGTAGTGTAATTGTGGCTTCATAGAACGAGTTGGGTAGTGTTCCTTCTGTTTCTATTTTGTGGAACAGTTTGAAGAGTATTGGTGTTAGGTCTTCTTTGAAGGTCTGATAGAATTCTGCACTAAAACCATCTGGACCTGTGCTTTTTTTGGTTGGAAGACTTCCAATGACAACTTCTATTTCTTCAGGGGTTATAGGACGGTTTAGATGGTCTATTTGATCCTGATTTAATTTTGGTATTTGATATCTGTCAAGGAAATTGTCCATTTCCTCAAGATTTTCTAGTTGTGTTGAATACAGGTTTTTGTATAGGATCTGATGATTTTTTGAATTTCCTCAGTTTCTGTTGTTATCTCTCCCTTTTCGTTTCTGATTTTATTAATTTGGATACTATCTCTGTGCCCTCTGGTTAGTCTGGCTAAGGGCTTATGTAGCTTGTTGATTTTCTCAAAGAACCAACTCCTCGTTTTGTTGATTCTTTGTATGGTTTTATTTGTTTCTACTTGATGGATTTCAGCCCTGAGTTTGATGATTTCCTGCCTTCTACTCCTCTTTGGTGTATTTGCTTCTTTTTGTTCCAGGGCTTTCAGGTGTGCCATTAAGCTGTTAGTGTATGCTGTCTCCCGTTTCTTTTTGGCGGCACTCAGGGCTATGAATTTTCCTCTTAGCACTGCTTTCATTGTGTCCCATAAATTAGGGTATGTTGTGCCTTCATTTTCATTAACTTTCAAAAAGTCTTTGATTTCTTTCTTTATTTCCACCTTGACCAAGTTATCATTGAGTAGAGCATTGTTCAGCCTCCATGTGTACGTGGGTTTTCTTTTGTTTTTGTTGCCATTGAAGACCACCCTTATTCCATAGTGATCTGATAGGAGGCATGGGATTATTTCTATCTTCTTATATCTGTTGAGGTCTGATTTGTGACCAATTATATGGTCAATTTTGGAGAAGGTACCATGGGGAGCTGAGAAGAAGGTGTATTCTTTAGCTCTAGGATGAAATGTTCTATATATATCTGTTAGATCCATTTGGTCCAAGGCTTCAATTAGATTCACTGTGTCCCTGTTTAGTTTCTGCTTTCCTGAACGATCCATTTCAGAGAGTGGGGTGTTGAAGTCACCCACTATTATTGTGTGCGGTGCGATGTGTGCTTTGAGTTTTAGTAAAGTTTCTTTTATGAATGAGGGTGCCCTTGCATTTGGAGCATAGATATTCAGAATTG
Source organism: Tokudaia tokunoshimensis (assembly GCA_036184795.1). NCBI lineage: Eukaryota > Metazoa > Chordata > Mammalia > Rodentia > Muridae > Tokudaia > Tokudaia tokunoshimensis. Next base: position 3,284,720 of record BTHU01000023.1, on the reverse strand, counting down.
AGAGTTCTTGATGGTGGATTTTTCCCTTGATCAGTATGTAGTGTCCTTCTGTGTCTTTTTTGATGACTTTAGGTTGAAAATCAATTTTATCTGATATTAGGATGGCTACTCCACCTGGTTTCTTGGGGCCATTTGCTTTTAAAATTGTTTTCCAGCCTTTTACTCTGAGGTAGTGTTTGTCTTGGCACTGAGGTGCGTTTTCTGCATGCAGCAAAATGCTGGGTCCTGTTTACGTATCCAGTCTGCTAGTCTATGTCTTTTAATTGGGGAATTGAGACCATTGATATTAAGAGAGATTAAGGCATAGTGATTATTGCCATCTGCCATTCTTGACGCTATCTTTATGTTTGAGTGGTTATCTACTTTTGGGTTTGATTCAAGCAGGTTATTATCTCATTTTTTCCAGGGTGTTGTTTCTCTCCCTGTACTGGAGGTTTCCACCTATTATCCGTTGCAGGGCTGGATTTGTGGAAAGATATTGTGAAAATTTGGTTTTATCATGGAATATCTTGGTCTCTCCATCTATGGTGATTGAGAGTTTTGCTGGGTATAGTAGTCTAGGCTGGCATTTGTGCTGTCTTAGTGTCTTCATGAGATCTGCCCAGGATCTTCTGGCTTTCATAGTCTCTGGTGAGAAGTCTGATGTGATTCGGATAGGTCTTCCTTTGTATGTTACTTGGCCCTTTTCTCTTACTGCTTTTAGTATTCTTTCTTTGTTTAGAACATTCGGTGTTTTGATTATTATGTGACGGGAGGTATTTCTGTTCTGGTCCAGTCTGTTTGGAGTTCTGTAGGCTTCTTGTACGTTCATCGGCATCTCTCTCTTTAAGTTAGGGAAGTTTTCCTCCATAATTTTATTGAAGATGTTTACTGGCCCTTTAAGTTGCAAATCTTCACTCTCATCTATACCTATAATCCTTAGGTTTGGTCTTCTCATTGTGTCCTGGAGTTCCTGGATGTTTTGGGTTACACGTTTTTTGCATTTTGCATTTTCTTTGACTGTTGAGTCGATGCTTTCTATGGAATCTTCAGCACCTGAGATTCTTTCTTTCCATCTCTTGTATTCTATTGTTTATGTTTGCATCTATGACTCCTGATTTCTTCCCAAGGTTTTCTATCTCCAAAGTTGTCTCCCTTTTTGATTTCTTAGTTGTTTCTACTTTCTCCTGGGGGGGGGGAGGGGGCGTCCCTCTGCCAGGCAGAAGTCCCACAGCAGAGCTGGCGTGCTGGTCACTGCAGATCAGCCCCGCATCTGGGAGCCGCACACACACAAGCCGCCCGAGACCCAAGCGACATTATGCCTGTCTGTCTCAGAACCTGGCTGTCCCAACTTCCCAGCCACTGGAGCAAAGATGGAGGAGTGAAATCTGCACACTCTCCGTGGCACCGCTCACCCTGCAGACGCGATGGCCTGCCGATCTGGCACCCAGACGACCACAGAGCTGACCCGTTCTCGGGCACAGACGGAAGCCCCAACAGGCCGTGTCCCAAGTGATGTTATATTGGGGAGAGAGAGCCTGGGGTACCTGTCTGTTCAGTGCAGTCTGCGGGAACAGAGGTCGCGGAAGGAAAGCTGGTAGGCTCCTGCCCAGTGCGGGGTCCCTCTGCCAGGCAGAAGTCCCACAGCAGAGCTGGCGCACTGGTTACTGCAGATCAGCCCAGCACTTGGGAGCCACATACACACAAGCCACCGGAGACCCAAGCGATATTAAGCCTGTCTGTCTCAGAACCTGGCTGTCCCCTGGATATGCTTTTAAGGTAGAGGGGGATATGCTTTTAAGGTGGAGAGGGATATGCTTTGAAGGTAGAGGGGTTATCGAAATAGTCAATCTTAACGTGTTTTTCTATATATTTCTTCTATTTTATCAGAGACATTTTCCTTGTAGATCTTCAATTTTAATAGAAAATATTTATAATTCCACTTTCAATCAACTTAGGAATATTTTTATTCCTACCATTTATCTGTAATTTTCCATGATAATCTTCAATTTTAATGTTATTTTATATTTTTCTACAATTTTATTAGAAATATTTTCCATGTAAATCTTCAATTCTATCATAAAATATCTCTACTTCCTTTTTCAACTGATTTAGTAATGTTTTTTATGTTTATCATTTTACTCTTTAATTTTCCATGAAAATTGTCAATCTTAATGTGTTTTTCTATATGCTTCTTCAATTTTGTCAGAAACATTTTCATGTAAACCTTTAATTTTATCATAAAATGTTCTTACTTCCTTTTTCATTAAAAATTAAAAAAATCCAATTAAAAAAAAAGAATTACCAGACATTTCACCAGAGACTATGAAAGCTAGAAGATCTTGGGCAGATGCCACACAGACCCTAAGAGAGCACAAGTGCCAGCCCAGGTTTTTATACCCAGAAAAACTCTCAAATACCGTAGATGGAGAAACCAATATATTCCATGACAAAAACAAATTTACACAATATCTTTCCACAAATCCAGACCTACAAAGGATATTAGATGGAAAACACCAACACAAGTAGGGAAACTACACCCTACAAAAAGAAAGAAAGTAATCTTCAAACAAACCCAAAAGAAGATAGCCACACAAACATAAAAATAACATGAAAAATAACAGGAAACAACAATCAGTTTTCTTTAATATCTCTTAACATCAATGGACTCAATTCCCCAATAAAAAGACATATACTAACAGACTGGATATGAAAACAATACCCAGCATTTTGGTGCATAAAGGAAATGCACCTCAGTGTCAAAGACAAATAATACTTCAGCATAAAGGGCTAGAAAACAATTATCTAAGCAAAGGGTCCCAAGAAATAAACTAGTGAAGCCACTCTATTATCGGATAAAATCAAGTTTCAACCAAAAGTCATCAAGAAAGATAAGGAAGGACACTTGATTCTCATCAAAGGAAAAATCTACCAAGAAGAACTCTCAATTCTGAAGATCTGTGCTCCAAATTCAAGGGCACCCACATTCACAAAAGAAACTTTACTAAATCTCAAAGCACACATTGCACCTCACACAATAATAGTGGGGGACGTCAACACCCCACTCTCATCAATGGACAGATCATGGAAACACAAACTAAACAGAGACACAATGAAATTAAGAGAAATGATGGACCAAATGGATTTAACAGATATCTATAGAAATCAAAAGAATATACCTTCTTCTCAGCACCTCATGATACCTTCTCCAAAAGTGACAACATGATTGGTCACAAATCAGAACTTAATAGATATAAGAAGATTGAAATAATCCCATGCCTCCTAACAGATCACTACGGATTAAGGCTGGTCTTCAAAAACAACAAAAACAACTGAAAGCCCACATACATATGTAAGCTGCACAACACTCTACCCAATCATATCTTGGTCAAGGAAGAAATAAAGAAAGAAATTAAAAACTTTTTGAAATTTAATAAAAATGAAGGTACAACATACGCAAATTTATGGGACACAATTAATGCAGTGCTAAGAAGAAAATTCATAGCTCTGAGTGCCTCCAAAAAGAAACTGGAGAGAGCATACACTTGCAGCTTAAAAGCACACCTGAAATCTCTAGAACAAAAAGAAGCAAATATACCCCAGAGGAGAAGATGCTGGGAAATAATCAAACTCAGGGCTAAGCTCAACCAAGTAGAAACAAAAAGAATTACACTAAGAATCAACCAAACCAGGAGCTGATTCTTTGAAAAAATCAACAGGATAGATAAACCCTTATCCAGACTAACCAGAGAGCACATAGACAGTATCCAAATTAACAAAATCAGAAATGAAAAGGGAGATATAACAACAGAAACTGAGGAAATTCAAAAAAACATCATATCCTACTACAAAAGCCTATACTCAAAAAAACTGGAAAATCTGGATGAAATGGATATTTTTTCTAGATAGATACCAAATACCAAAGTCAAATCAGGATCAGATAAACCATCTAAAGCATCCTGTAACCCCTAAAGAAATAGAAGCAGTAATTAAAAGTCTCCCAACCAAAAAAAGTCCAGGACCAGAGGAGTTTAGTACAGAATTCTATCATATCTTCAAAGAATACTTAGTACCAATACTCTTCAAACTATTCCAAAAACTAGAAAAAGAAGGGACACTACCCAATTTGTTCTATGAAGCCACAGTTACCCTGATACCAAAACCTCACAAAGATCCAACAAAGAAAGAGAACTTCAGACCAATTTCCCTTATGAATACAGATGCAAAAATACTCAAGAAAATTCTCCCAAACAGAATCCAAGAATACATCAAAACAACCATTCACCACGATCAAGTAGGCTTCACTCCAGGGATGCAGGGATGGTTCAATATATGAAAATTTGTCAATGTAATCCACTACATAAGCAAACTCAAAGGAAAAAAAAAACACATGATTATTTCATTAGATGCTGAAAAAGCATTTAACAAAATTCAACATCCCTTCATGTTAAAAGTCTTGGAAAGATCAGGAATCCAAGGCCCATACCTAAACATAATAAAAGCAATATATAGCAAACTAGTAGCCAACATCAAACTAAATGGAGAGAAACTTGAAGCAATCCAACTAAAATCAGGGACTAGACAAGGCTGACCTCTCCCTCCATATTTATTCAGTATAATATTTGAAGTTCAGCTAGAGCAATTAGACAACAAAAGGAGGTCAAAGGGATACAAATGAGAAAGGAAGAAGTCAAATTATCATTTTTTGCAGATGATATGATAGTATACTTAAGCAACCCAAAAAAAAACTCCAGCAGAGAACTCCTACAGCTGATAAACAACTTCAGCAAAGTGGCTGGATATAAAATTAAGTCAAACAAACCAATAGCCTTCCTATAATCAAAGGACAAACAGACTGAGAAAGAAACTAGGGAAATGACACCCTTCACAGTAGTCACCAACAATATAAAATATCTTGGTGTGACTCTAATCAAACAAGTGAAAGATCTGTATGACAAGAACTTCAAGTCTCTGAAGAAAGAAATAGAAGAAGTCCTCAGAAGATGGAAAGACCTCCCAATCTTGTGGATTGGCAGGATTAATATAGTAAAAATGGCCATCTTGCCAAAAGCAATCTACAGATTCAATGCAATCCCCACCAAAATTCCAACTCAATTTCTTCACAGAGTTAGAAAGAACAATTCTCAAATTCATCTGGAAAAACAAAAAACCCAGGATAGCTAAAACTATTCTCAACAGTAAGAGAACTTCTTGGGGAATTACCATGACCTCAAGCTGTACTACAGAGCAATTGTATTAAAAACTGCACTGTATTGGTACAGTGACAGGGGGCAGGTAGATCAATGGAATAGAATTGAAGTCCCAGAAATGAACCCACACACCTATGGTCACTTGATCTTTGACAAAGGAGCTAAATCCATCCAGTGGAAAAAAGATAACCTTTTCAACAAATGGTGCTGACTCAACTGCTGGCTATCACGCAGAGGAATGCAAATCAATCCATTCTTATCTCTTTGTACTAAGTTCAAGTCCAAGTGCATTAAGGACCTTCACATAAAACCAGACACGCTGAAATTAATAGAAAATAAACTGGGGAAGAGCCTTGAGCACATTGGCACAGGAGATACTTTCCTGAACAAAACATCAATAGCCTATGCTCTAAGATCAAGAATTGACAAATGGGAGCTCATAAAATTACAAAGTTTCTGTAAGGCAAAGGACACTGTCAATAGGACAAAATAGCAACCAACATATTGGGAAAAGATCTTTACCAACCCTACATCTGACAGAGAGCTAATATCCAATACATACAAAGAACTCAAGAAGTTAGACTCCAGAGAACCAAAGAACCCTATTAAAAATAGGGTGCAGAGCTAAACAAAGAATTTTCACCTGAGGAATATCGAATGACTGAAAAGCACCTAAAGAAATGTAAAACATCCTTAGTAATCAGGGAAATGCAAATCAAAACAACCCTGAGATTTCATCTCACACCAGTCAGAATGGCTAAGATCAAAATCTAAGGAGACAGCAGGTGCTGGAAAGGATCTGAAGAAAGAGTAACACTCCTCCACTGCTGGTGGGATTGCAAGCTGGTACAAACACTCTGGAAATCAGTCTGGCGGTGCTTCAGAAAATTAGGCATAACACTACCAGAGGACCCTGCTATACCATTCCTGAGCATATACCCAGAGAATTATCCAGCATGTAATAAGGACATATGCTCCACTATATTCATAGCAGCCCTATTTATAATAGCCAGAAGCTGGAAAGATCCCAGATGTCCCTCAATGGAGTAATGGATACACAAAATGTGGTATATATACACAATGGAGTACTACTCAGCTATCAAAAACAATGAATTCATGAAATTCTTAGACAAATTGATGGAACTGGAAAATATCATCCTGAGTGAGGTAACCCAATCACAAAAGAACACACATGGTATGCACTCACTGATAAGTGGATATTAGCCCAGAAGCTTGGAATACCCAAGACCCATTTCACATATCAAATGATGCCCAAGAAGGAAAAAGAATAAAATATGGATACTCTGGTCCTTTGTAGAAGGGGGAACAAGATACCCACAGAAGGAGATACAGAGACAAAGTGTGGAGCATAGTCTGAGCAAAAGACTACCCCACCCAGGGATCCATCCCCTATACAGTTATAAAACCCAGACACTATTATCAATGCCCACAAGTGCATGCTGTCCGGAGCCAGATATAGCTGTCACCTGGGAGGCTCTGCTAGTGCATGAGAAATACAGAGGTGGACACTCTCAGCCATCCATTGAACTGAGCCCAGGGGAGGAGCTGGAGAAAGGACTCAAGGCGCCGAAGGGGTTTGCAGAGCCATAGGAGAAACAACAATATGAGGCACCCAGCACTCCTAGAGATCCCAGGGACAAAACCATCAACCAAAGAGTACACATGGAGTTACCCACGGCTCCTGACACATAGGCAGCAGAGGATGGCCTTGTTGGACATCAAAGGAAGGAGAGGCCCTTGGTCCTGGAAAGACTTGATGCCATAGTGTAGAGGAATACCAGAGCAGGGAAGTGGGAGAGGGTTGAATGGGGAAGGGGAGATGGCTTATGGGATTTTCAGAGGAGGGGGGAACCAGGAAAGGGGACAACTTTTAAAATGTGAATAAAGAACATATCTAATAAAAAGATAGTTATATATATCAAGGTTATAAATTAATTTATTATATTTTGGATGGTTTATAGGGTAAAACTTAGGTATAAATAATCATTTTAGGAATGAAGCAATCTCATTCAGAACCTTCATATTTCACTATGAGTAATTTCCTTTGAACAACTATCTTGCCTTATAGCTACCTTTAAATATGTAGACTCATTTCCACCCTATACTTTGAAGTGGAAGGGTATATTAGTTAAGTTTCTTTGGTTATATGACTCAAATAAAACTTGACTAAGTGATAGGTGTGATACTTAAAGAGACTGGAAGTTCCATGGAATTGAACAGAGATAGAGCAAAGAGGACTTTTTTTTATTTTCTAAGTTTTTTTATTTACATTCTAAATAATTTCCCCTTTCCCGTTTCCTCCCTCCCTGAAAGTCCCATAAGCCCCCTTCTCTCCCTCTTTTCCCCATTCAACCCCCTCTCGCTTCTCTGTCCTGGCATTCCCCTACATCCAGTCTTTCCAGGACCAGGGGTCTCTCCTTCCATCTTCTTGGAAATCTATTGATATGTGAATTGTGTCTTGGGTATTCTGAGATTATGGGTTAATATCCCCTTATCAGTGACTGCATGGACATGGACTGCATGCACATGGTAATGTGTGTTCTTTTGTGATTGGGTTACCTCACTAAGGATGATATTTTCAAGTTCTAACCATTTGCCTAGGAATTTTGTGAATTCTTTGTTTTTAATTGCAGAGTAGTATTCCATTGTGTAAATATACCACATCTTCTGAATCCATTCCTCCGTTGAGGGACATCTGGGTTCTTTCCAGCGTCTGGCTATTATAAATAAGGCTGCTATGAACATAGTGGAGCATGTGTCCTTATTGCATGCAGGTAAAGCCTCTGGGTTTATGCCCAGGAGTGGTATAGCTGGATCCTCTGGGAGTGTCATGCCCAGTTTTCTGAGGAACCGCCAGACTACTATCCAGAGTGGTTGTACCAGCTTGCACTTCCACCAGCAGTGGAGGAGTGTTCCTCTTTCTCCACATCCTCGCCAACAACTGCTGTCTCCTGTGTTTTTGATCTTAGCCGTTCTGACTGGTGTGAGATGGAATCTCAGGATTCTTTTGATTTACATTTCCCCAATGACTAAGGATGTTTTACAATTCTTTAGGTGCTTCTCAGCCATTAGATATTAAAGACATTAGATATTAAAGACATTAGATATTAAAGCCATTAGATATTAAAGATATTAAAGGAACAATGAACCAGGCTACCAAGTGTGCCAACTTGTAAACATTCTTCTTGGGCTCAACCCTTACATAGTTGGGGCAACTGGTTTTCTAATTTTTGAGTCTTTAGGTCCCTGGTAGAGACAATCTACTATTACCTAGTGTTCGGTATTGATGGTGCACTAAGGTCAGCAGATATCAAGGACATGCAGAAAGGAGGAAAGAAACTGAAGAAAGTAAGAAAGTCACTTAATTGGCATAAGAGAAAAAGTGGCGCATGATGTATTCATGACAAAATGTATCCATTATAAAAGGATCATGCTTCTGCCGCCATCTGCAGCAGGGAACCAGGCAACTCCAAAGCCTTCTGTGCTTAGCCCACCAGGAGATAGTGATTTCCCAGCAGCGATTTCACTTCTGAGTGTGGAGGTGAGATCTCCACCTTCTCTCGGAGGGTTACAGCTAGGAGGGCACAGGGCATACAATCAGTGGAGCTGCTGGGACAGGAGTCGTCCCTTCTGGCCGCCATTTGCTTCAGAGAACCAGACAGCTCCACAGCCTCCTGTGCACAGACCCTGCCAGAAGAGAATTGGTCTCCCAGGAGTACAGACACAGGCTTATAGGCCCACAGGAGGGGCAAGCTCCAGCCAGAGACAACAAGACCAACTAACACCAGAGATAACCAGATGGCGAAAGGCAAGCGCAAGAACCCTACCAATAGAAACCAAGGCTACTTGGCAACATCAGAGCCCAGTTCTCCCACCACAGCAAGTCCCAAATACCCCAACACACCGGAAAAGCAAGAGTTGGATTTAAAATCTCATCTCAGGATGCTGTTAGAGGACATCAAGAAGGACATAAATAACTCTCTTAAGGAAATACAGGAGAACATGAGTCAAACGGTAAAAGCCCTTAAAGAGGAAACACAGAAATCCCTGAAAGAAATACAGGGGAGCATGGATGAACAGATAGAGGCCCTTAAATAGGAAACACAAAAATTCCTTAAAGAATTACAGGAGAGCACAAACAAACAAGTGAAGGAACTGAACAAAACCATCCGGGATCTAAAAATGGAAGTAGAAACAATAAACAAATCACAAAGTGAGACATTTCTGGAGATAGAAAATCTTAGAAGGAATTCAGGAGTCATAGATGCAAGCATCAACAACAGAATACAAGAGATAGAAGAAAGAATCTCAGGGGCTGAAGATACCATAGAAAACGTTGACTCAACAGTTAAAGGAAATGCAAAATGCAAAAGGCTCCTGAGCCAAATCATCCAGGAAATCCAGGACACAATGAGAAGACCAAACCTAAGGATTATAGGTATAGAAGACAGTGAAGATTTCCAACTTAAAGGGCCAGTAAATATCTTCAACAAAGTTATAGAAGAAAACGTCCTTAACCTAAAGAAAGAGATGTTCATGAACATACAAGAAGCCTACAGAACTCCAAACAGACTGGACCAGACCAGAAAGTTCTCCCAGCACATAATTATCAAAACACCAAATGTACTTAACAAAGAAAGAATATTAAAAGCAGTAAGGGAAAAAGGTTAAGAAACATAGAAAGGCAGGCCTATCAGAATTATACCAGACTTCTCATCTGAGACGATGAAAGCTAAAAGATCCTGGGCAGATCTCCTCCAGACCCTAAGAGAACACAAATGCCAGCCCAAACTACTATACCCAGCAAAACTCTCAATTACCATAGATGGAGAAAACAAGATATTCCATGATAAAACCAAATTTACACAATATCTTTCCACAAATCCAGCCCTACAAAGCATAATAGATGGAAAATGCCAGCACGAGGAGGGAAACTACACCCTAGAAAAAGCAAGAAAGTAATCTTTTCCCAACAAACTCAAAAGAAAGTAACCACACAAACATAAAAAGAACACCAAAAGTAATAGGAAGCAACAATCACTATTCTTTAATATCTTATAACATCAATGGACTCAATTCCCCAACAAAAAACATAGTCTAACAGAAATATCTTTTATGTAAATCTTCAATTTTATCAGAAAATGTTTGTGATTCCTCTTTCAATTTAGTAATTTTTTTTATGTCTACCATTTTAACCATGATAATCTTTAATTTTAACATTTTTTCTATATATTTCTTCAATTTTATCAGAAATATTTTGCATGTAAATCTTCAATTTTGTCAGAAAATGTTTATAGTTTCATTTTCAATCAATTTAGGAATACTTTTATGCCTACTGTTTTATCGGCATAATTGTTCATGATAATCTTCAATTTTAATGTTTTTCTATATTTTTCTTCAATTTTATCAGAAATATTTTCCATGTAATTCTTCAATTTTATCAGACAATGTCTATAATTTTTACTTTCAATCAACTTAGGAACATTTTATACCTTTCATTTTATCTTTATAGTTTTCCATGAAATAGTTTTAACATGTTTTTCTATATATTTCTTGAATTTTATCAGAAATATTTTCCTTATAGATCTTCAATTTTATCAGAAAATGTTTATAATTCCACTTTCAAAAAACTTAGGAATATTTGTATGCCTATCATTTTCTCTGTATAATTTTTCCATGAAATATTCAATTTTAATGTGTTTTTATATATTTCTTCAATTTTAACAGAGATATTTTCTATGTAAATCTTCAATTTTATCAGAAAATGGTTATAGTTCTACTTTCAATCAACTTAGGAATATTTTTATTCCTACCAATTTATGTGCATAAATTTCTTCAATTTTATCAGAGATAGTTTCCATGTAAATCTTCAATTTTATCAGAAAATTTTTTAAATTCTACTTTCAATCAATTTAGGTATATTTTTATGCCTACCACCTTATCTGTATAATTTTTCATGAAATAGTCAGTTTTAATGTGTTTTTCTATATATTTCTTGAGTTTTATCAGAAATATTTTCCTTGTAGATCTTCAATTTTATCAGAAAATGTTTATAATTCCACTTTCAATCAACTTAGGAATATTTTTATGCCTACTATTTTATTTGTATAATTTTTCCATGAAATAATCAATCTTAACCTGTTTTTCTATATATTTCTTCAATTTTATCAGAGATAGTTTCCATGTATATTTACACAATGGAATTAAAAACAATGAATTCATGAAATTCATAGGCAAATGGGGAACAGGGGGAGGGAAGGGGGCTTATGGGACTTTCAGGGAGGGGGGAACTGGGAAAGGGGAAATAATATGGAATGTATATAAAGAATATAGAAAATAAAAAAAATAATAAAAAAAGAAAAGGATCATGGTTAGCCATTTATATTTAGGTGAACATTTATTAATCTTTATCATATATTTATACTTGGCTAAATGATATTGTATATAATATGCTGTATACAAGGCACACGCTAATCACAGTTGTCCCATGTGATAAAGATGGAGGTGGTGATAAAAAGAAAAGTTCTGTGAAAATATAAAAGGAATAATGGTAGCCTGAAACAAACTGTCACAAGCTTAGTCTAGATATAGAAAACATATGACAATTTCCATTGAGTTTGTTGTTCTATTATTTCTCATCTTTATAAAACTTGATTGTTTTGATATCCTATAGCAACACAGCAGATACTTATAATATGTCCAACTGTGAGTAGGTTTAAAAGTTCTGGATGAAATGAAAAAAAAAAGTTCTGGATGATTTATTTTGTAGTAGAAATAAACAAGAAGCACTAGCAATGCATGTAAAGAAATAAAGAAAAAAATTACCAATTAAAAAAAGAAATGTAATTAAATTAAATTAAATAAATAAAGATACAGAAAATGTCTAATGCATTATGTGAAAAATCATATTCAATATGACATACAATGAATAAATAAGAATAAATAAGAAAAAAATGCTGCTGAGAAGGTTTTGGTGCTATGTCTGAGTTATATGGAAAGAATATATGGGTATGTCATTAGGTACATGGTCCTCCTCAAAACTTCATCCTTTATAGAAAGTGATGGAGTATTTGTGTAGAGTCTAGGCACATCTCCAAAATTTTAATCATTTGTAAATGACTTATAATAATGTATAACATATGCAAATAATTATGTTGTGTTGCTTAGGGAAAGATATAAAGGAAAAGTATGTTTACAGTTAATCCAGACACTTTCATTTTAGAGTGTTTTTAGGTGGAGTATGTTGCATAGACTGGTTTAGAACTCTTGAATTCCAGGTGTGGTTCTGCCTCAGAATCCAAAGTAGCAAGGATTACAAATGAGTACCCCAGATTATTTTGGATTTGTGGTTGATGGAATGCATGACATGGAGTCCACTAATACAGAAGGCTGGCAGCATTGGGAACATCTGAGATAGTTAACAAAACACCACTGTTATTGTTATGCCAGAGAATTACACTCTTGGCTTAGTATCCAAATATTTTGCTGGAGTGCTGGCAGTTAAATGCTTTCCATTGTTATCATTTTGGTCTAGGGTACATTAGGAGGTTAGCTGTCTATCACATGCCTTTAAAAGAATGGATTCACAAGATAGGCTAGTATTTTAATGACTCCTTCCTTTTTTATTGGGATTAGTTAAGTGCACCTAGCTCTGAGTTTTACAAGGATATAGTCATACTCAGACACAATGTTCTTTGATCACATTTGTCTCCACCATACTTCCTTTTATTACAGAGTTCACATAACATGAAGTTGAACACTTTAAGTGTTGATTTTATTTTTTTTTATAAAAGTTCTCACTATGTAGTGTAAAATTTTTTTAAACTTGCCACCCTCCTGACCCAGCTTCCCAAGTTCTGGGACTGCAGGCAGACACTACAATGCCTGGCCACTTTAGTAATTTTAAACTATACAATTTGATGGGCTTTAGTATATCATTAGTACTTAATTCTAGAATTTGTTTACACCCAAAGGAACTATATCCCAATAATAGTCACTCTGAATTCTTTCCTATTCTTATATTTTTGTCAACTACTAATCTATTTGTCTCTATTCATTTACCCACTGTGTCCATTTCCTATAAATAGAATTACACTTGCCCTCTCTGTCTGATTTATTTTGTGGAGAATGTTTTCAAGGTTCATCTATGTGTTGGTGTGAATCAGTACTTTTTCCCTGTTAAGAATGACTAATAAATAGTTCATGGTTTGGTTATCACCCATTTTTTTTAACCATTCATCAGTTGGTGGACATTTGGGTTGTTCCCGCCATTTGACTATTATAAGCATCACTGTTAAGGATATTTATTACAAGATTGCTTTAAACTCTGGTCTTTAATTTTCCTGGGTTACACTGGGTGACAGTTTTTTCCTCCACTGATAAATCTATTTGAAACTGTGTTTTGATAAAAAGAAAAGAATAGGCATGTGGATGATAATCAGATGAGATCTGGGAGTAGTAAAGAGTAGCAAAAATCTAAGGGCAAACAGGTTGTAGATGCCAAAGGCAAAGGGTCTCTGGGAAGAAAGTATGACAAGAAAGGGTGAAGATGCTGCCAAAAAAGAATATTGATGACTTTGATCTTAGTGAACAGGAAAACAATGAGGTTTGTCCAGAATTTATAAAATGGCTGTTGATGTTTTTTCTTTTGTTTTGTAAGGAAGGAGAAAGTCTACTGGGGGTGAAAAGATGGGTTAGGGGAGGGCCAAAGAAAAGTGAATATGGTTATGGTATGGGCCCTCTTAGTGCTAGTAAGAGATGCTGTTTGGGCAGAAAGAACTGAACCTTGCAAGTACATGTCAAATACAAAATGAAAAAAAAATGGATGGAGAAAATATTTGCATAATAAATAAAAGAAAGGGGCTCATTTATTACTAAAACACTGTGTGTATTTCTACAGTGATGGGCTTTTTTGAAAGCATCTCCTATCTCTAAACATACTAGGAAGAAGGAATCAGGCAGAACAGGGAGCACGTACTGCCATTTTAGAAACAAGAAAATCCAGTGATAGTAGACTTCAGGTCTGTCTGTGAAGTAAACACAACAGAGCCACAGAAGTCAAAAGAATGTCAGAGCTTAGAGGGACTTTGAGCTTATCCAGAAGCCCTCTTCCTACCTCACTCTTCAGCAGGAAGATCAAAGCAGAGTGGTAAGTCTAAGGCTTAAATTCAAGGTCAGTGAATGAAAGACTCAAGTCAATAGTCTGTCCCTTGTCCTCATACAACATGAAAGAGTTGATAGTTTGTGGGCTTTTCTGTCTCTATCACTAAGCCCAATACTCCTGGGAGAGGAGGCTGCATATGATTCATCTCTAAATCCACAGCCAAAGCACAGTTGTTGAAACTTGTTGAATGTATGAATGAGAATCAGAAGCACTCAGTTCTTCCTGGGATTCTTTTTTTTTCATTCTGCCTCAGCTTATAGTGGCAGATCTGAGATTCAAGCACAGTTTTCACCTTCCATAGGTATCTTAGGGTTTTCATTGCTGTGAAGAGACACTATGACCAAAAGCTCTTATGAAAGACAATATTTAACTGGCCTGGCTTACAGGTTCTGAGGTTCAGTCCATTATCATCAAGGCAGAAAGTATAGCAGTATCCAGGCAGATGTGGGACTGGAGAAGCTGAGAGTTCCACTTCTTGTTCCAAAGTTAGCTAGGAAAAGACTGGCTTCCAAGAATCTAGGAAGAGGATCTCCAAGCCCAACCCCCGAAGTGACACACTTCCTCCAACAAGGCCACACCTCCAAATATTGCCACTCCTTGGGCCAAGCATATTCAAACCACCACAATGGGTCTCTGGCCTATACCTTAGTGTCCACATACACTAACACAGGTGACTCTAGATGTACCAGAAGGATGCTTTGAACTTGTCAGGACTCACAGGATAATTCTCAGTCTATTGTTATTATGAAAGTGTCTATAGCACAAGGGAAATAGTTTACCTTAGTCTACAATAGTGTTTTTCAACCTGTGGGTTGAGACCCTTATAGGGTATCTTGCATATCAGATATTTACATTATAATTCATCATAGTGGCAAAATTACAGTTATGAAGTGACAATGAAATAATTTTATGGTTAGGGGCCATCACAACACGAGGAACTACATTAAAGGGTTGCAGCATTAGGAAGGCTGAGAACCACTAGTCTAGAGCT
Source organism: Tokudaia tokunoshimensis (assembly GCA_036184795.1). Taxonomy (NCBI): domain Eukaryota; kingdom Metazoa; phylum Chordata; class Mammalia; order Rodentia; family Muridae; genus Tokudaia; species Tokudaia tokunoshimensis. Next base: position 3,269,356 of record BTHU01000023.1, on the reverse strand, counting down.
TAAGACTGATCTAGCCGCATTGTAATGACTTTTGTGCATACAGATAAGCACTAGGGGAACAAGGAATATTAAACACATAGAGTTGTCTCTACAAAGAGAGAAATGTATAACCTGTTTTCCACCCAGAAGGCTGGGAGAAGACTGGTGACTTTTGTATTGAATGGCAGAGACATGAGCTTGTCCACCTATAGGACCTATAATTATGGAAGAGGTCACATGTACTTTACAAAGCGTATCAATGAAGTCATGTCTTGTATACATGGGATTGAGTTATTTATCACCAGGAAGCTATTCACTAAATTTTGCTATGCTTAGCTAGGTCTCAAATAATGTCTTGAGTTCAGACTCCTGAAGTTTGAACCAACACTGGCTACTTAGTTGTGTTGAATGAATTATTTTCATTACTCCCTGGAATGGGATCATCTGCTGGCTGGTGTGGTAGCCGAGATCCCCACAGATTTTGGAATTCTTCTTGTATGCCAGGAAATTCCTTCTTTTGTAGTGTTTTCTAGTTTCAAGGAGGAAATAGTCTATGTAGTTCAAACTGGCCTCCAACTTGTGGCATGCTCCTCCTGCGTTTACTTCCTGACTACTGAGATTACAATCACATGCCACCGTGCCTGGCCTTTGTATGGGAACTTCTATAGAGAGCAGCTCAGCCCACCTGAGGTTTGAGAAGACATCCACGGGGAATATTGCAGGTGAGTTTAAGCCTGTCAGAGGAGTAGGCTGGTAAGGGCTGCTAAGGGTTTGGCAACCTTCAGCTCAAAGATGACAGCTAGGGACTATTTGTCAAATAACCACTGAGGATCACATAGTAGAGAGTGGTGGATGACAATATGACAGAGAGTTACAAGCTAATTTTTATTCCATTTCTTGTCACAAGTCACTCTGGTTTTATGATTGTTTTGTCACTTTAGATAAACCAATAATTTTGCTTTTCATTAGAGCAGTGGTTCTCAACTTTGCTAATGTTGTGACCCTTTAAAACATATAGTTACTCATGGTGACCTCCAATCATAAAATTATTTTGCTGCTACTTCATAATCGTAATTTTGCTACTGTTAGGAATCATAATGCAATATCTGTATTTTCCAATTATCTGATGTGACCCCTGTGGAAGGGTCTTTTGACCCCCAAAGGAGTGGCAACCCTCAGGTTTGAGAGCCTCTTGTGTTCTGAGGTATGAGGTGTGATATATGAGTGGCTATCACTTGCCACCCTTCATTCCACCCATGGCCCACACTCACCTGCACCAGGTCAGGTGTGAGGCGCTTGGCCTGCAGCCATTTCTGGAACCTCCCTGTTTTCCGAAGGATGCGCTCAATGCTGCAGGTCTTTGGTGCTGATGCAGAGGCACAGATCCTCCTATCAGAGATCTCACTTTGGTACTTGCTGACCAGTCGAGAAATCTCCACAGGGCGCCAGGTTTTAGAGTCATCTGAGTAATTTGCAGAGTAAGATTGCAAGTCCTGATGAGTCAGTCCAAGGTGGGAAGCCAGTGAGTTATCAAACCTGCGGGAAGCACAAGGCAAACCTGTGAGCTAGAGGTCAGCAGAGGGGAGGAGCAGGGAAATGGGACAACAGCCTGTCTGGTAATTTCTTTTCCTTTGATTTGTTCTAAACTCCCTTTACAAAAGGATTATCTATATTTGGCCAAATATATGATGCCAAAAGAAGTCACTCAGAAACTATACTCTTACCCTTACAGAAGGGTCAACTCTGGCTCTTTGAACTTCAACTCCATTTAAAGATAATCGATTTACACATTTGGTTCTTTTTATATCCCTCTCTTGCCTTACAGGTATGGAAACTGAAGCATATAGAGCTTAAGTATCTTGTTGAAAATCCAACACAGTGTTGGCAGTCAGGGGTATAAAACCCCAAGTATTTTGCTTAACATACTCTATTTGTCCAAACCACCCATTTTTTGACCAATGTCTGGGTCTTGGAAACAGTTTTCTCCATGAGGCTCTTGGGCCTGAACTTGTATCCAACTGGATCCAACCCCAAGGAGCACCATCAACATTGATTTAAGTTATCAGCACCAAGTAAATTTCAGGCAACCATGGCTGCTTCATGTCTATCAAATTTGAAGCCATCTGGTTCAAGCAGATGTGTGATTGTGCACTGTGGTTTGGTCAGCTTTTAATCCTCCCCAGGGGAAAGGCACTGGCCTATTATCATCTCCTGATTTCCTAAGCTCCATGGTTACCCTTTCTAAAGAATCACAGCTCCAGCTGTGTGCTGACATTTCCATCAGGGAAGAATGTTGAATCTGCTTTTGATTTATGTCTGAAAAAATTACTCAGAAAAAGTTTGCCTTCATTATTATTAGCTGAAGGTCAGACTGCAAGTGAAAATCAGAGTATATCAAATACTGAACTTAAATGAGAGTTTTAAATTCTTGTAATTGAACACTATTAAATGATTGAGCAGCCCGTGCTAATGGGTTTTGACTATATTTTTGTTGAAATAGAATTTTGATGAGCCCCAAACTGTGTATTGTTTCATTACTTACTTACTTATTGTTTAATTTTCTTACTCATATGATTCAACTTTGCTTAAAGAGATGACAAGTTTTCCACTAATTGTTTGTTTGTTACTTGTAGCACAGGGGATGAAGCACAGGACCTTGGGTATGCTACCCAAATGTGCTACAAGTGAATCACACTACCAGTTAATTCCTAGTATTTTGATAGCAAGGAAAGTCACAGAAAAAAAATTAAGGGCAAAAGGTCAACAAGAGAGAAGAGCTGGAGTGCTCAGGTCTCTGAGGCTCTTCCATATCAGAGCTCTAGCCTCTTAAGAGTTGGTAAAGTGGTGTCAGCAAGCTACTTCTGCAGTACAATGGTGCAAACTGCAATGGTTGCAAACACAAGGGTTTCTGCTCAAGAACCTTGCCATAGGGATATTGAAGAAGATGAACTTGAAAAAAAGCTTAAAAAAGGTCAGCATTACCAGAAGTTTCAGGACAACTGTGGGGACTCATTTGCCCTTGTAAAAAGGACTAGAAAGGGCTCAAGGCCCAGAGGTAGTCCTGCTTCCAGTAGCTTCTCTTTGTCATGAAGTTCCAAACCTACAAAGCTCCTGGAACTTAAGATTCACAATGAGTTGATAACTTTAGTAACACACACTTATGAAATCTTTAAGTATGTTAACTTCTTAAACACTTTGTGTATAATTAATTTGTTTAATCGGGTTTTTTTTTGTACCAGGCCAATGCTCTACTACTGAGCTACATCTCCAGCACATAATCCTTTCAATATACCTATGAGGTTGATATCATTATATATTGTACAGATGAAGACCCTTATACATTGAATGGCTACATCATTTTTTCCTGGAATTGGAAGAAATAGCATTCAAGGATGCAGAACTTGAAACCTTCACTACTTTAGCAATGTTTATTGCTATATAGTCTATTTTATGAATTAGCTCATAGGAGGAGGTCAATAATACTATTAAAGTCTAGAACTGGGAAGTCATGAAAGCATATTTCTTCCCTGTGCCCATTTCAATATTGTTTTGGGGACAAGAAAGGGGAAGACGGGCAGTAACCAGCACGCCAGTTCCGCGGTGGGACCTTCTGCCTGGTGGAGGGACCCCGCGCAGGGAGGGAGCCTGCCAGCTTCCCTTCCGCGACCTCTGTTCCCGCGGACTGCGCTGGAGAGACCGGTACCCAGGCTCTCCCCCCAATATAACATCACTTGGGACACGGCCTGTTGGGGCTTCCATCTGTGCCCGAGGGCGGGTTGGCGCTGTGGTCGTCTGGGTGCCAGATCGGCGGGCCATCGTGGCCACAGGGTGAGCTGCGCCACAGAGAGTGCCCTCCGCCATCTTTGCTCCAGTGACCAGGTAGTTGGGACCGCCAGGCTCAGAGACAGACAGGCATAATATCGCTTCGGGTTCAGGCAGCTTGTGTGTAACCTGCTCCCAGGTGCTGGGCTGATCTGCAGTGACCAGCGCACCAGATCTGCTGTGGGACTTCTGCCTGGCAGAGGGACGCCCCCTCCCCCCCCAGGAGAGATCACACACCCCTGCACAGGGCAGGAGCCTGCCAGCCTCCCTTTGGCGACCTCTGCTCCAGGAATCCACTAGGCTGAGCCTTTAGATGTGCAAGGCCTCCCCAATATAAGATCACTTGGGGCAAAGCACATTAGGGCTCCAAAGTCACTCAGGAGCAGGCAGGCCCCAGAAATCGGTGCCAGGGGAATCCTGGTAATCCAGGGGGGGCAGAAATAGCTTTGCAGGCTCACAGGAGGTCCATCCAACAGCCAGTGGCAGCAGGACCAACTAACACCAGAGGTATCCAGATGGCAAAAGGCAAACGTAGGAATGTTACTAACAGTAATCAAAGTAATGTGGGACCATCCGAACCCAACTCTCCAACAGCAGCAAGTCCTGGATACCCCACCACACCCGAAAGACAAGATCTGGATTTAAAATCACTTCTCATGATGCTATTAGAGGATCACAAGAAGGACACAAATAAATCTCATAAAGAGTTACAGGAGACCATGAATCAACGGTTAGAAGCCCTTACAAAGGAAACACAAAAATCGCTTAGAGAAATGCGGGAGAACATGGATCAAAAGATGGAGGCGCACAAGGAGACAACACAAAAATCGCTTAACGAGATGAATCAACGGGTAGATGCACTCACAAAGGAATCACGAAATTTGCATAAAGAAATGCAGAAGAATATGGGTCAACAGACGGATGCCCATAAGGAGGCAACACAAAAATTGCTTAAAGAAATGAATCAACGGTTAGATGCCCTTACAAAGGAAACACGAGAACTGCTTAAAGAAATCCCGGAGACGATGGATCAACAGATGGAATCCCATGAGGAGGAAACACAAAAATCGCTCAGAGAAATGCAGGACAACGTGGGTCATCAGGAAGAAATCCTGAAAGAGGTAATGCAAAAATACCTTAAAGAAATACAGGAAAATACAAACAAACAAGTGAAGGATCTCAGCAAATCCATCCAGGAACTAAAAAAGGAAGTAGAAACAACTAAGAAATCACAAAGGGAGACAACTTTGGAGATAGAAAACCTTGGGAAGAAATCAGGAGTCATAGATGCAAACATCAACAATAGAATACAAGAGATGGAAGAAAGAATCTCAGGTGCTGAAGATTCCATAGAAAGCATCGACTCAACAGTTAAAGAAAATGCAAAATGCAAAAAACGCGTAACCCAAAACATCCAGGAAATCCAGGACACAATGAGAAGACCAAACCTAAGGATTATAGGTATAGATGAGAGTGAAGATTTGCAACTTAAAGGGCCAGTAAACATCTTCAACAAAATTATGGAGGAAAACTTCCCTAACTTAAAGAGAGAGATGCCGATGAACGTACAAGAAGCCTACAGAACTCCAAACAGACTGGACCAGAACAGAAATACCTCCCGTCACATAATAATCAAAACACCGAATGTTCTAAACAAAGAAAGAATACTAAATGCAGTAAGAGAAAAGGGCCAAGTAACATACAAAGGAAGACCTATCCGAATCACATCAGACTTCTCACCAGAGACTATGAAAGCCAGAAGATCCTGGGCAGATCTCATGCAGACACTAAGACAGCACAAATGCCAGCCTAGACTACTATACCCAGCAAAACTCTCAATCACCATAGATGGAGAGACCAAGATATTCTATGATAAAACCAAATTTTCACAATATCTTTCCACAAATCCAGCCCTGCAACGGATAATAGGTGGAAACCTCCAATACAGGGAGAGAAACAACACCCTGGAAAAAATGAGATAATAACCTTCTTGAATCAAACCCAAAAGTAGATAACCACTCAAACATAAAGATAGCGTCAAGAATGGCAGATGGCAATAATCACTATGCCTTAATCTCTCTTAATATCAATGGTCTCAATTCCCCAATTAAAAGACATAGACTAGCAGACTGGATACGTAAACAGGACCCAGCATTTTGCTGCATGCAGGAAACGCACCTCAGTGTCAAAGACAAACACTACCTCAGAGTAAAAGGCTGGAAAACAATTTTACAAGCAAATGGCCCCAAGAAACGAGGTGGAGTAGCCATCCTAATATCGGATAAAATTGATTTTCAACCTAAAGTCATCAAAAAAGACACAGAAGGACACTACATACTGATCAAGGGAAAAATCCACCATCAAGAACTCTCAATCCTGAATATCTATGCTCCAAATGCAAGGGCACCCTCATTCGTAAAAGAAACTTTACTAAAACTCAAAGCACACATCGCACCGCACACAATAATAGTGGGTGACTTCAACACCCCGCTCTCTGAAATGGATCGTTCAGGAAAGCAGAAACTAAACAGGGACACAGTGAATCTAATTGAAGCCTTGGACCAAATGGAACTAACTGATATATATAGAACATTTCATCCTAGAGCTAAAGAATACACCTTCTTCTCAGCTCCTCATGGTACCTTCTCCAAAATTGACCATATAATTGGTCACAAATCAGACCTCAACAGATATAAGAAGATAGAAATAATCCCATGCCTCCTATCAGATCACTATGGAATAAGGGTGGTCTTCAATGGCAACAAAAACAAAAGAAAACCCACGTACACATGGAGGCTGAACAATGCTCTACTCAATGATAACTTGGTCAAGGTGGAAATAAAGAAAGAAATCAAAGACTTTTTGAAAGTTAACGAAAATGAAGGCACAACATACCCTAACTTATGGGACACAATGAAAGCAGTGCTAAGAGGAAAATTCATAGCCCTGAGTGCCGCCAAAAAGAAACGGGAGACAGCATACACTAACAGCTTAATGGCACACCTGAAAGCCCTGGAACAAAAAGAAGCAAATACACCAAAGAGGAGTAGAAGGCAGGAAATCATCAAACTCAGGGCTGAAATCAATCAAGTAGAAACAAATAAAACCATACAAAGAATCAACAAAACGAGGAGTTGGTTCTTTGAGAAAATCAACAAGATAGATAAGCCCTTAGCCAGACTAACCAGAGGGCACAGAGATAGTATCCAAATTAATAAAATCAGAAACGAAAAGGGAGAGATAACAACAGAAACTGAGGAAATTCAAAAAATCATCAGATCCTACTACAAAAACCTGTATTCAACACAACTAGAAAATCTTGAGGAAATGGACAATTTCCTTGACAAATACCAAGTACCAAAATTAAATCAGGATCAAATAGACCATCTAAACCGTCCTATAACCCCTGAAGAAATAGAAGTTGTCATTGGAAGTCTTCCAACCAAAAAAAGCACAGGTCCAGATGGTTTTAGTGCAGAATTCTATCAGACCTTCAAAGAAGACCTAACACCAATACTCTTCAAACTGTTCCACAAAATAGAAACAGAAGGAACACTACCCAACTCGTTCTATGAAGCCACAATTACACTAATACCAAAAGCACACAAAGATCCGACAAAGAAAGAGAATCTCAGGCCAATCTCTCTTATGAATATCGATGCAAAAATACTCAATAAAATTCTTGCCAACCGAATCCAAGAACACATCAAAACGATCATTCACCACGATCAAGTAGGCTTCATCCCAGGGATGCAGGGATGGTTCAATATAAGGAAATCCGTCAATGTAATCCACTACATAAACAATCTCAAAGAAAAAAACCACATGGTCATCTCATTAGATGCTGAGAAAGCATTTGACAAAATTCAGCATCCTTTCATGCTAAAGGTCTTGGAAAGATCAGGAATTCAAGGCCCATATCTAAACATAGTAAAAGCAATTTACAGCAAACCAGTAGCCAGCATCAATCTAAACGGAGAGAAACTTGAAGCAATCCCACTAAAATCAGGGACTAGACAAGGCTGCCCTCTCTCTCCATATCTTTTCAATATAGTACTTGAAGTTCTAGCTAGAGCAATTAGACAACAAAAAGAGGTCAAAGGGATACAAATTGGAAAGGAAGAAGTCAAACTATCACTATTTGCAGACGATATGATAGTATACATAAGCGACCCAAAGAACTCCACCAGAGAACTCCTACAGCTGATAAACGACTTCAGCAAAGTGGCCGGATATAAAATCAACTCAAGCAAGTCAGAAGCCTTCCTATACTCAAAGGATAAGCAGGCTGAGAAAGAAGTAAGAGAAATAATACCCTTTACGATAGCCACAAACCATATTAAGTATCTTGGCGTGACGCTAACCAAACAAGTGAAAGATCTGTATGACAAGAACTTCAAGTCTCTGAAGAAAGAAATTGAAGAAGACCTCAGAAGATGGAAAAATCTGCCATGCTCATGGATTGGCAGGATTAATATAGTAAAAATGAGCATCTTACCAAAAGTAATACACAGATTCAATGCAATCCCCATCAAAATCCCAACTCAATTCTTCATAGAGTTAGAAAGAGCAATTCAAAAATTCATCTGGAATAACAGAAAACCCAGAATAGTTAAAACTATTCTCAAGAGTAAAAGAACCTCTGGGGGAATCAGTATCCCGGACCTCAAGCTGTACTACAGAGCAATAGTGTTAAAAACTGCATGGTATTGGTACAGTAACAGACATGTAGATCAATGGAACAGAATTGAAGACCCAGAAATGAATCCACACTCCTATGGTCACTTGATCTTTGACAAAGGAGCTAAAACCATCCAGTGGAAAAAAGATAGCCTTTTCAACAAATGGTGCTGGCTCAGCTGGAGGTCAACATGCAGAAGAATGCAAATTGACCCATCCTTATCTCCTTGCACTAAGCTCAATTCTAAGTGGATCAAAGATCTCCACATAAAACCAGACACACTGAAACTAATAGAAGGGAAACTAGGGAAGAACCTTGAACATATGGGCACAGGGGAGAATTTCCTGAACAGAACTCCAATAGCTTATACTCTAAGATCAAGAATAGACAAATGGGACCTCATTAAATTACAAAGTTTTTGCAAGGCAAAAGACACCGTCAAAAAGACAAAGCGGCAACCAACTAACTGGGAAATGATCTTTACCAACCTTACATCCGACAGAGGGCTAATATCCAAGATATACAAAGAACTCAAGAAGTTAAACTCCAGAGAGGCAAGTAACCCTATTAAAAATGGGGTACAGAGCTACACAAAGAGTTCTCACCTGAAGAATATCTAATGGCTGAGAAGCACCTAAAGAGATGTTCATCATCCTTAGTCATTAGGGAAATGCAAATCAAAACAACCCTGAGATTCCATCTCACACCAGTCAGGATGGCTAAGATCAAAAACACAGGAGACAGCAGTTGTTGGCGAGGATGTGGAGAAAGAGGAACACTCCTCCACTGCTGGTGGAATTGCAGGCTGGTACAACCACTCTGGAAAGCAGTCTGGCGGCTCCTCAGAAAACTGGGCATGACACTTCCGGAGGATCCGGCTATACCACTCCTGGGCATATACCCAGAGACTTTACCTGCATGCAATAAGGACACATGCTCCACTATATTCATAGCAGCCTTATTTATAATAGCCAGAAGCTGGAAAGAACCCAGATGTCCCTCAACGGAGGAATGGATTCAGAAGATGTGGTATATTTACACAATGGAATACTACTCTGCAATTAAAAACAATGAATTCACGAAATTCCTAGGCAAATGGTCAGAACTTGAAAATATCATCCTTAGTGAGGTAACCCAATCACAAAAGATCACACATGGTATGAAGTCACTGATAAGGGGATATTGACCCAGAATCTCAGAATACCCTAGACACAATCAGCATATCAATAGATTTCTAAAAAGATGGAAGGAGAGACCCGTGGTCCTGGAAAGACTGGATGTAGGGGAACGCCAGGACAGAGTAATGAGAAGGGGTTGAACAGAGAAAAGAGGGAGGGAAGGGGGCTTATGGGACTTTCGGGGAGGGAGGAAACGGGAAAGGGGAAGTGATTTGGAATGTAAATTAAAAAAATAAAATAAAATTAAATTAAAAAAAAAAGAAAGGGGAAGACGGAATATATGTGACTTGTCTGAAAAGAAATCACAGAAAATTAGTGATAAAGGGAGGTAGCTCCCAGGGCTTCCACTCAACCGACTAGTAGAGTTGAATGGAGAGAGATTTCCTGCTCTGTGGGACAAAGTCATTGTCCTTTTTTTCTTTTGTCGTTTTCTGAGGAGGCTCTGATGAGATGTCATGGTAGGTGATCTGCAGGTTCAACAATGGCTAAGGAAATTCCATAATGAATTTGAGAGAAAAAAGACAGGTTCTCACCCATTCAAAATGGTGTGACATTTACTACTGTAAAGGGAAAATGTGTATCTCCCAGTGTCAGTGTCTGCCTCCTTCACTGACTACAAGAATGAAAATATGGGCCCTGCTCCTCATTCACTAAAATGTCAAAAATCCCAAGTTTAGAAAGCAAAAAAGCAAGCAAGCAAATGAAACCAACAAACAAAAAACAAAACAAAACAAAAAACCAAAACAAAACCCAAAAACTAAAACAGGAAACTTTCTACTTTTTCTTTTTCTTTTTTGAATTGAGATCGTGGGCATGATTGAGGTGAGGTTGGTCAATTTCTTACTGCAGGACCATACCTCCTCAGAACTGGAGAGAAACATTAAGTTGAGCAGAACAGGTATGTATTTGGTAGTAATGGTGAGGGTTGTGGAGACTAAAGTAGAATTAGAACGAATTTTTCTCTTCTACTGTGTTCACATATGCCTTAAGTATTTCTTGTCTTTTTTCTCTTTCCATCCCTGAGCTCTATATTGAACCTTAAAACCATCTATCTTTTTTCTAAAACTCTCAGGTCACAGTCATAGTCATTATCACAGTCCACAATGCTCTTCAAAGGATCATCACGGGCTGTTCATTCTCCTTATAAGCTTGGGTTGTTCTTCTAAACTACTGGCTACTCTTGAGTAATTGCATCCTTTCAAGCCCCTGACATACCCTTCCCTTTCTCTGAAACACATTCTTCTTCTTTCTTCTCTGGATAATAACTACTTAACCTTTTAAATCCCAGAGAAGTGCTGTTCCCTCTGATCTTCATTCATTTTACTCTTTATTAAGATAGCTTTCTTTCTACATGGTCCAGTGACCCTCTGCAGTGAACATTTCATATATTGCGCTTTAGCCATGGATTTCCTTCTTTGTTTTCTCAATAACAAGATCCTCCAGGACAAAGATACGGTTTCTTCTTTCAACATTATATCTCAAGAGTTTAGCAAAGTGCTGCTTACCAAGTTACTACTCAATACCTTGTAGTTGGATGAATGAATGCTTGAATGTGTAGATGGGACATGGTGAATATTTGGATGTAAGATGCATATGTGAGGCAAAAGATGCTGAAAGAATAGGATAATAGAATGGGTAAAATGATTGTGGGGATGGAAGAAAACATGGAGAATTGCCTGGATGTGTGAGCAGTTGGACAGTAGATGAATGGGCATGTGGAAGAATTGATGAATGATAGATTATATAAGTTCTAGGACTGCCAAGGCTTCTGAATTGGGGCCAGAAAATGAATTAAAGCAATAATTACTGTCTTCTTTGGTGAGAGTTAATTTTCATTGCCAACTTAAATGGATTCTGAATTACCTGAGATATACCTCTTGGGTGTGCCTTTTAGGGGCTTTCTAGAGAGAATTGCCTGGATGTGTGAGCCATCCTGAATGTGGGTGGTACTATTTCATGTCCTGGGACTCTGGACTAAGTAAAAGGGGAAAAAGGAAGAGGAAGCCAGTTGAAGACCAACATATGCCTCTTTCTGCTTCTTGACTGCCAATGCTATGCAGCCAGCTGCTGCCCCTCCTGTGGCCACAGAACTGCCAAGTCTCCCCTGCCATACCTTCCCTGCAGTGATGGGTTGGATTGCTCTCAATCCATGGGGTACGACAAAACTTGCCTCCATTAATGTCCTGTGTTTGCTTGTTTGTTTTTAATGTTTGTGTTGTCATTTATTTGTTCATAGAGACAAGAAAAGTAATGACCAGATCTTTTGTGAAGAGGACAAAGAAAAGACAAGGGAAGGCAAAAAACAAAACAAAACAAAACAAAACAAAACAAAACAAAAACAAACCTCACCAACCAAACCAATCAACCAAACCTAGCTCAACTTAATAACTTGTTTTCTGGCAAGCCCTTCACTAGTCAGTAGGAGGTTTTTGAACATTCTTTAAGGTCTTAGGAGTAAGGATTGGGAATGTTTGGGCAATCGCATGTAGTCAGGAAGATGAGGTAATAAATCAGCCCTAGTAAGGACCCAAGAACCCCTAGGAGGCATTGTGGACATACATGCCTCCCAGAACACTTCTTGTCTCTCTTCTCTCCTTTACATGTCTTTGCACCACAGTGAGCCCTTAAACCATGCAGCATCTTTCCAAAGCTCTTATGTTATTGAACACAGTTCACTATGAATTTTCTATGCCCACTATCTGCTGTTTCCCTTATAAAGTTGCTTTGGTCTTACCAAGTCACTGTTGACCCTTGCACAAATTACATTTTTGGGACCCCTGTCAGTATTTTTAAAAACATTCACTAAGTACCCCTTCCCCATGCATACACAATATGGACCAAGGAGATCCTGGTGGATCCTCCTGGTTAATGGAACAATGTAGAGTTTCTTGTCTAAATATATTTTTAGTAGAAGGAACAGGTCATTCAGGCAACCTAATTCCTCAGTTTTGTGTTACTTTTTTAAATTTAGGGTACAAAAGTAAACACAGATTACATAGCAAAACTGGTCAGAACACATTCCAATCTTTTTTTTCAAGACATGGTTTCTCTGTGTAGCCCTGGCTGTCCTATAACTCACTCTGTAGATCTGACTGGCCTCTAACTCAGAGATCCACCTGTCTCTATGTCTCTTAAATTCTGAGATTAAAGGTGTGTACCACTACTGTGGGGCCACATTCCAATTTTCAGTTGCCAGAGGCAACTATGTAAAGCCCCTGGTGCATCACTAGTATCCTTACAAAGGGCAGATAAAGATGGCAAAGTACATTCATTTGCCAATTGTAAAACTTCAACTTACCCAGATAACCTGGGAATCTTGTCTGTCATTTGCATCCAAGCATTGCTCTGTCCTGACTGAGGACCAGGGCAGGAATGTACATACAAGGACCAGGCTAGAGAATTGCAGTTATGTTTTTGAGAGCCTGAGATGGGCTTTCTCCCTAGGCTCTCAAAACGAGAATATTTTTAAAAACAAAGAAATGTTTGGAGAGGAGATAAACAGGATTGAGATGAACAACTGTACCATTAAAGAGAGGAAAAGGGACTGGGCAAAGTGTTTTGAAATAGAGTATGCACTGAGCATGCCAAGACACCCGGTCCCACCCTCAGCACCCAAGCAAGCAAGTAAGGAAGAGAGGGAGGAACAAAGATAGGGATAGAAGGGATGGAGGGAGGGAAAGAGGAGAGCAGAAAGGGGGAGAGAGAGAGAGGGAGAGAGAGAGAGAGAGAGAGAGAGAGAGAGAGAGAGAGAGAGAGAGAGAGAGAGAAAGAGAGAGAGAAGAATATAAACTTATAGTTTAACAAACAAGAAATACAAACACCAGGAAACCAGAAAAAATACAGCTTGAAAAATAATGGAGAGAAACTTAGAGCAATCCCATTAAAATCAGAGACAAGGCAAGGCTGCCCACTCTCTTCCTCTCTATTCAATATAGTATTTGAAGTCCTACCTATAGCAATTAGACAACAAAAAAAATCAAGGGGATACAAATTGGAAAGGAAGAAGTCAAAGTATCAATATTCACAGATCATCTAATAGTATACATAAGTGACCTCAAAAATTCTACCAGAGAACTAACAAAGTGAAGAAACCAGTAGCCCTCCTTTACACAAATAATAAATGGGCTGAGAAAAAATCAGGGAAACAACACCCTCACAATAGCTATAAATAATATAAAACATCTTGACGTAACTCTAGTCAAGCAAGTGAAATATCTCTATGATGTGAACTTCAAATTCCTGAAGAAAGAAATTGAAGAAGCTATCAGAAGATGGAAAGATCTCCCATGTTCATCAATTGATAGGAGTAACATAGTGAAAATGGTAATCTTACCAACTGCAATCTACAGATTCAGTGCAATACCCATCAAAATTCCAACACATTTCTTCAAAGATATGGAAAGAGCAATTCTCAATTTCATATGGAAAAATAAAAAACTCAGGATAGTTTAAACAATCCTGAACAATTAAAGAACCCCTGGAGCAATCACCATCCCTGAAGCTCTACTACAGAGCAGTAGTGATAAAAGCTGCATAGTATTGGTACAGAGACAGACCGGTTGAACAATGGAATAAAATTGAAAACCCAGAAACAAACCCATAGATTTATGGTCACTTGATCTTTGACAAAGAATCCAAAACAATACAATGGAAAAAAGAAAGCATCTTCAACAAATGGTGTTGATCTAATTGGTGGGCTGTATGTAGGAGAATGAAAATAGATCCATAATTATTACCCTGCACAAAACTCAAGTTCAAGAGAATCAAAAATCTCAATATAAAGTTAGATACACTGAATCTAATAGAAGAGAAAGTGGAAAACAGCCTTTAACCCATTGGCAGAGGAGATAATTTCCTAAACAGAACACCAATAGCTTAGGCTCTAAGATCAACAATTAATAAATGGGACCTCATGAAACTGCAACACTTCTGTGAGGCAAAGGGTACTGCCAATTGAACAAAAGGGCAACCTACAGATTGGGAAAAGATCTTCACCAACTATACATCTGAAAGAGGGCTAATATCCAAAATATATAAAGAATTCAAGAAGTTAGACTCCAGCAAACCAAATAACCCAATTTAAAAATGGTGTACAGTGCTAAGGAGAGAAATCTCAACAGAGGAACCTAGAATAGCTGAGAAACTCTTAAAGAAATGTTCAACATCTTTAGACATCAGGGAAATGCAAATCAAAATGACCCTGAGATTCCACCTTATACCCATCAGAATGGCTAAGATATAAACCTCAAGTGTTTGGGTGCTGCTCCATCCAGAGGTTGATCCCTATAGGACAAACTTAGGTTGAACTACCAACCAAAGAGCATGCATGGGCTGGTCCCAGGTCCCCAGGCACATATACAGCAAAGGGCTGCCTTATCTGGCCTCAGTGGGAAAGGATGTGTCTAATCCTGTAAAGACTTGATACCCCATGGTAGGAGGCACCCTCCCAGATGCAAAGAGGGGGGGGAATGAAGTGAGGAGCCCTTTGAGGGGGGACTGGGAGGGGCAGCATTTGGGATGTAAATAAATAAATAAATAAATAAATATTGGGAGCACCTGAGAAAGATAGCTGACATCAACCTCTGGCCTTCACATATACGTACAAACCAGAGCATTTGCATTCAAATATACATGTCTCTTTTTTTTTTGGCACACACACAGCATATTCATGCACATGTGAAACTGCGCAAAGATACAATCATTCTTATATACTCTTTAAAGACTTTAATAGTATATAAAGAACACTCGTTCTCATTATTATTCTTTTCCAAAATCTGAATTTTTAATGGCTTCATGATATTCAGTTATGTTAGCCAGCTATAATAAAAGAAACTAACCCACCACTATGAGACAACATGAACATTTTTCACTTTTCAATACTATAAACAGTGATGTGTCAAACATTCTTGCAGTAAGATTCTGTGCATCTCCCTTATTAATTCCCTGTGACAAACTCTTAAAAATGATATATTTGGATGATTATACTTTTCCAAGATGCCTGACAGTGGGGGGACATGGAAGCATAAGAGGCCACCTCCTTTAGCCAGGCAGGACCTCCAGTGGAATGATAAGGACATCGACCCACCTAACAAAACTTGCAACCCAATTTTGTCCTATCTAAAAGAAATGCAGGGATGGAGCAGAGACTGAAGGAATAGCCAACTTCTAACTGGCCCAACTCAAAACCCATCCCATTGGCAAGCACCAAGCCCTGACACTATTAATGATACTCTGTTATGCATGCAGACAGGATCCTAGCATAACTGTCCTCTGAGAGGCTTTACCCAGTATTGGACTGAAACTGATGCAGATACCCACAGCCAAACATTGGATATGGAACCCCACAGGAAAACCAACATAGTCAACGAGCCTGGACCTCTGGGAGCTCTCAGAGACTGAGCTACTAACTAAATATCATGCAGGGGGTTGGAATGAGGCTACCATTTTATTTTTCGAGACAAATTCTCTCACAGGACCTGGAGCTCTCTGGTTCAGCTAGCCGGGCTGGTCAATGAGCTGCGGGATCCGGCCTGTCTCTGCCTTCCCAACTCTAGTGCTATGTTTGTTTGTGTGTTTGTCTGAACAGGGTCTCTGGGGATCCATCTACTTCCATTTCCCAGTTCTGGAGTTACAAGTCTATGTAGCCATGTTCATTTGTGTGTGCTGGGGATCCAAGTTCACAGCAAGCAGTTTACCCACGGATTCATCTCTCTCGCCCACTTCAGAATGAATTCTATAATATTTTTATTTTGAATTTTTCTTAATCAACCTTCCTAAAATAAATGACTACTATGCTTATAATAAAAGAAAGTTGTTTATAAGGTATCAGGAAAGATGAGAAGCAGGTCTATATCCGCAGAACCTCTCTGCCTCTCTACGTTGCACTTAAGTATTCTCAGCATACAGCGCTGTAACCCCATGAACCTGCCCTGTCTGATGTTTTCCTGCACATTTCCTCTCCAGGTGCACATGAATTCTAATAAAACAGTGTTTTGAGGAAAACCTTTTGAAGTTACTGAAGGAGATGTTGGCCTAGAACTCTTCATTGGAATCCTGCAGTTTGTTTCTCTCCCACCTTATACTATATCCATATATCCTCATTGCTGCTTTCTGAGAAATCAGCACACTTCACTATATTCTCAGTTCTCTGCATCTCACTTCCTAGGCAGAAAGCCCTGAGTTCAAATTCAACATCTCCACATTTCTATTCTTTTCATATTGTGTCGCTCAACAAAGAGAACACAGAGTTGAATCCAGGAGTACCCTTTCTGCCCTCCATTGTCGGAAGCAACCTCTCTTCTGATTCTTTAGTCCCTGATAGCAACCCCAGGCCACTCTACTTACAGTTTTCTATGAGATGCCCCTGAAACATAGATTTTTATCTCTCAGCTTAACAGCCTCCCTATTGTCTGCAACAGACTAGTCTTAATTAGGGATCCTTCAAGTTTGCAAAGTTCACAAAGTGTTTATAAAAGGCTTGCTAGTGAGGGCTGGAGATGTAGCTCAATGGTAGTATACTTGGCTAGCACTTGAGATGCCTTGCCTGAGGTTTCATTTCATCACCAGGAAGAACAAAACAGAAACCAAACATCCTTCATAGTGAATGTCCACGTAAACTCCATAAAACATTTAGAACAACCCCCCCAAAAAAAACCATTTTAATAGATCTAGAAAGAGAGCTCACTAGTTAAGAGCACTCTTCCAGATGACCGAGGTTGGATTCCCAGCACCCAAACGGGGTCTCACAATTGTCTTTAGCTCTAGTCCCAGGTGATCTGATACAATCTTTTGGCTTCTTTAAGATCAGCCATGCATTTGATGCACAGACACACACACAGGCAAAGCACCCATGCACACGAAATAAAATAAAATGAAGTAAAATAAAATGAAATGAAATAAAATGAAGTTTAATATTTTCTGTGAGACACACACAGACACACACACACACAGACACACACACACATGCACACATACAAATGGAGTTTAATCAGCCATATAGAATGACAAATGTATGTCACTTTTTAGGAAAATGGATGGAGCTAAAGGTCATCATATTAGATGAAATGAGAGACTCAGCAAAACAAAAATCACATTTTTCTCATATGTGGAATATACATTTTTTAAATACACAAAATGAAAATAAACAGGGACTAGCTGAGAAAAGAAAGGGTATTGAGAAAAGAGAGACAAGAAAAAATAAGATAAATATCATTATGGCACATAATATACATGTATAAACTTGTCATAATGAAGCCCATCATTTTGCACAGTGAATATGTAGCAAAAAAAAAAGCAAAAAATAAAAAAGTTTAATGCTTTTGATTGGGTTTTTCTCTCTGTTTCTTTTTAGTACTTTAATGGAATAGTCACAGGTATCTTTAATAGAGAGGCTGCTTATCATTGCTTATGCCTTCTGTTTGGTCACAGAATCTTGCAGGCATAATGCTATGTTTTGGTGGAGGGAGGAGAAACAGTATAGGTCAAAGGTCTTCGGTGCTGAAAAAAAAAAAACTGAGAATCATTGGTTCACAGGTTAAACTCCTCATTTCTTAGCCCAGCACTCAAGAGGCTGTGCTTCATAAGTCCCCCCAGGCTTCTCCTCTCTCCATAGCTACCTATATCTAGGGTTTCAGGCATCAGAACCTCTCACCTCTTCCCTTGCTGCTGCCCTTGCTTAAAATGTTTCTGTTTTAATCCTCCTGTCTGTGGCACTCCTGTATTCAGGCATGAATTGGACCAAAGCTCTAGAAGGTAGTAAGAGAATTGTGGTGGCTGCTCCCACTTAGTCCCTGCTGGTTCTTAGCCTTGCTAAATGCTCCATGACTCTGTGTTCATAGGTCTTTCTTTCTTTCTTTCTTTCTTTCTTTCTTTCTTTCTTTCTTTCTTTCTTTCTTTCTTTCTTTCTTTCTTTCTTTTTCTCTTTCTTTCTTTCTTTCTTTCTTTCTTTTCTTTCTTTCTTCCTTCCTTTCTTTCTTTCTTTCTTTCTTTCTTTCTTTCTTTCTTTCTTTCTTTCTCTTTATTTTTCTTTCTTTCTCTTTATTTTTCTTTCTTTCTCTTTTTTCTCTTTCTTTCTTTTCTCTTTCTTTCTTTCTCTTTATTTTTCTTTCTTTCTCTTTATTTTTCTTTCTCTTTTTTCTCTTTCTTTCTTTCTTTCTTTCTTTCTTTCTTTCTTTCTTTGAGAGCCACCTGCATTTCAGTGAATCAAACTCTAATTTTTTTCCTCAGATAAATATCACAAGACAGAGAAGAGGCTATGAAATGTTGGAGCAAACTGTCCTTGTTTGTATCCCAGGTCTGCCTTGAGCCAGTCCCTTAACCCACCATGTTTGTTTACTGTCTGAATAATGGGTACAAACTGTCAAGCCCTGGAATAGTTTAAATGTCTGCCACATAGTAGCTTTCTATATATTTCATTACTCCCATTATAAGAAATGAATGGGAAAACTCAACAGTCCCAGGCTACTCCAGTCATAGAAAAGAACACTCACTTTTCAGTTTCAAAAGGAACATTTGGATTTAGCATTTAGGGCGGCAATTTGGTTTCCACCCTTGCCCTCCTATGTCAACCCATTACCACTGTTAAATGCCTTTCTTTCAGCTCCCACCCATAAATTAGACACCTTCACACTAAGAGAAGCTCAATTTGCTCCTCGGAGTTATTTGATTGTGATTCTGACCTTATTTCTTCTTTAAAGAACTTCTTACAAATGGATGTCCCGATGCAGGCATTGCATTTATCAAGACCGAGGAATGTCTTTCCCAGAGTGAAGCTGCTTCTCGTGACTCGGGGTACCAGAGAAGGAGGGAGAGAAGCTGGCAAGGAGAAAGAACAGCTCAGGGTTGAGACCCACAGCAGCAGCAGGGCTAGCCAGCCTTGGTGGAAAGCAGTAGCTGTAGCCCCTGGCCGTCGGGGCTCCATCCTGTACTGTGCTGCAGCTGTGGTGCACTCAGAGCTGCAGAGAGGTTAGGCCTGACTAGAAAGGAAGCTGCCAAAAGCAGCTGGCTTCAGGATGCTGAGCCCTGTCCAAGCCTCTGAGGTTTCTGTCTGAGGATGCTGAGGAGCTAGTGGCTAATGGGGCTGGGCAGGAGGTGAGGAAGTCCATGGAGGATGCTGATAACGCATTTCCAAAGTCACTCTTCCTCTGCTTGGGGCGGCTGCCTCAGTCTGGGGAGGGGCACGTTGGCAAATTTCGGAAAGGACAATGGTTATGGCTTCCCCGTGTAGTCCTTTTGACAAACACAGGATATCCCAGCTGGGCAGGAAAGGTCCATGCCGCAGGATGTGTGTTGAACCTAGGTTCCACCTGGGAGTTTGAAAGAATCCTGAAGGCCTCCACCCTCCATTGTTTTCATTCTGGGTACATCTGTCCCTGTGGAACACTCACTCACTCACACACACACACACACACACACACACCACTTTCACACCTCCTACAGCATACCATCTCACCCCACCCCATCATACATCATATGTACATATCTCTCACCACAAATATGCACTCTACACATGTATATATCACCTCACAAAATGAACCCAACAACACAAATACACATCAACACATAGAGTCTAATACACACCTCCACATACACACCACAAATCCCTATCCCACAACTCCCACAACACACATGGACACCACCCCACATCTCATGTACCCCTCACAACACATATACATACACAACACATATATACACAAATAGCAAAACTCCACAATGCACACAGTTGAACACATGTACACACTTTCTCTCTACCATACACACACATATACACAGAGTCTAACACACACACACATTTACAGCACATGCACTTCACAACACAAACCCTATAACACACACACACTATCAATCACACACACACTATCAATCACACACACACATATACACAGAGTCTGACACACACACAAGACATACTACACACATATATACCAACACATGCACACAAACCTGATGCCACATACACATGTACCCCACAACACACACATAATGCCTCAAAATACAAATTCCACAACACACACACATAAATACACAGTTTAACACACACACACCACGCTTCTATTCCCACCCTCCATAAGACATGTACACTCACATATAAACATACATACCACCCACATCATACAAATATCTCACAGCACATATACTTCATAACAAAACCCATAACAAACACATACATACATACATACATACAAACATACATACATAGAATCTATCATTCACATACATACACAGAACCTAACACATACACACACACAGAGACTCTAACACACACACAAATTATAACACACAAACAGACTCTAACACACACAGAGACTTTAGCACACACAGAGAGACTAAAACACATACACAGATTGTAACATACAGACACAGACTAACACTACCACCACCACCACTGCACACCAACTTTCCCCTTCTCTGCTCTGGATAATCTGTTCTGCACATAACCAACCATACTCCCTGACTTTCACCAAATTCCATCATATAATAAGTAGAGGTTAGTTTGCTGGCCATTAAGCAACATAATTAACATTGCTTAAGGAGTAGAAAACCCCAGATTAGTCCATTTTTGGTGATCTGAGATCAAGAGAGGGGAGAGAAGCTAGTGGCCTCTGCAGCTTGATGAAGGCAGCTGCAGAAGGAACCCTGCTGTACCCAACCCTCTTTGGAGGCCTGAAAGCCCCTCTTTTCTTTACCACCTTGTCTCATTTCTCAGCACGGCCCGACTTGGAAGGGTTTAAGTGCTCAGGATTGGCTTCCTCTGGATAGTAAGATGAGGTTCACAGCATGGAGTAGATGGAAATAGTCATTGAGGGAGGACCAAATGAGGTTGTCTGACTTTGAGCAAGGGTCAGGAGTACCTTGCTAGGCTGCTGGGCACAGGAGGGCAGGGCTGGGGTAGAGGAAAAGGAAGATGAGAGGCTATGGGAATGGTGTCAGGGATGTAATGAGTTTGGTTAAATAGTAACGAGCAGAGCGGGCTAAGGGCAGCTCTCTGGGGATTAAGCTTGTACTTATTAGTTACCTTTGAGTTTTCGGTGACGTAGTTGATCATTTGTTCCTGTTGATTTATAAAATGCACCCATTTATTTTTGTGTATATGTACAAGGAGTGGATGTAGAAAACATGTCAGGGGACAGTTTTGGGAGTTGGTCCTCTTTTTCTATCTTGTTTCTGCTGTTACTTCCTATTATAGACTAGCTGGCCTCTGAGGTTTAGGAGATTCCCTTGGCTCTACCTCCCACTCTCTGGATGAGAACTGTGATCACAAACAAGCTCCACTGTGTCCAGCTTTCACATGAGATCCAGAGATCTATACCCAGGCCTTCTTGTGTGCCAAGAGCTGTTTTTATCCACAGCTGAGTCATCTCCCTGTTCTTACAATTAATTTTTGATACTTCAAAAACATATTCCAGATCTTAGGTCTTTGGTGGCTATGTGGTACTATAGTTTGGACCTAGAATGCCCCCCACAGGCAGATGTGTTAAAGGCTGGTTCTCCAGACTGTGGTGCTGTTGGAAAGCTATGGAAACTTTAAGAGGTGGGGGCCTAGTGGGAGATCCCTCTAGGCCTGGCCCTTGATGGAGACTGTAGGCCATGTGTCTCTTCATCATTCTTCTTTGCTTCCCAACTATAGCTTTTTCTTCTACTGAGAGCTCTCTGATGCGATGTGCTGCCTCAGCACATGCCCCAGCTGAGCCTTTTAATCATACACTGCAAGAAAGAAGCAAGCCTTTGCTCTTTATAAATTGGTTTCCTCATGTATTTGTCACAGGAATGGGAAGCTTGTGAATATTTTCTTTTAGGTGGTGTATTCCTTACAAGTTAATTGGTGGCTTTGATTGCTACCCACTTTCCTCCCCTCTCTGCCATTCCACCCCTCCATCCCTCCCTTACTTCCCCTCCCTTACTTTTTGAAATAGGGTCTCACTATACAGTCCAGGCTAGTCTGAAACTTACAGTCTTGCTGTCTTCTAAATCCAGGAATCACAGCAGGACTAGTAAGTGCTACTTCTCAGGAAGGGAGGGAGAAATTGCATTTAACTTCCTATTATATGATTCCTACCATGTAAATAGGGTAGCACTATCTATGATAGCTCACTGTAGCTAACCTTTGACCAGCCATTCTCCTGCTCCATGTTTCCAGTCTGAGTGGAAGAGATTCATAGATATTTTTAGAGATGCTTTCTGAACCAGCTTTCTATTGAGAAGCCCTTTCCTTTCTAATCTCTCAATAATTGCCTTCCTTCCACAATGTGTATCTTGGCTCTCTTGATTTAGTCATTTCTCAGTCATTTCAAAGCTAAGGATGTATGAAGAAGCCTTATTAAAATCCAGTAGTTTTAAAAGTAACTTTTAGGAATAATATATTTAAAAAGAGGGTTTGAACAGAGGTATCCTGCATAGGTAGACAATGCTGCTCCTGTAACACATGGGTTATTAAACGAAAGATTCAGTGACAGACATGGGATACCTCTTTTTTTATCGAATAAAATCTTCATTTACATTTCAAATGCTAAAACCTTTCCTGATTTCACCCCCTCCCTGAAAACCCCCAACCCCTCCTCCCACTCCCTGCCTCCAAGTATATGCCCTTCCACCCGATACACTCCCACTCCGCCCCCCTCTCCCACTCAATTTCCCTTTGTTGGGGCATCTATTAAACCTTCACTGGACCAAGGACCTCTCCTCCCACTGATGTCCAAAAAGGCATTCCTCTGCCACATTTTTGGCTGGAACCATGCGTACCCCTTGGTTGATGGTTTACTCCCCGAGAGTCATGAGGCATCTGGGGGGCTGACATTGTTGTTCTTCCCATGGAGCTGTAAACCCCTTCAGCTCCTCCAGTCCGGCCTCCAACTCCTCCATTGGGGACCCCATGCCTAGTACAATGGTTGGCTGCTAGCATCTGCCTCTGTATCTGTAAGGCTCTGGCAGGGCCCCTCCAGAGACAACCATAACAGGCTCTTTTCGGTAAGCAATTCTTGTCGTCCATAATAGTGTTGAGTTTGGTGACAAATTGTAGGATGAATTCCCACATAGGGAATTCTCTGGGTGACCTTTCCTTCAGTCTCTGCTCCACACTTTGTCTCCATTATTGCTCCTGTGAGTATTTTGTTCCCTTTCTCAGAGGAAGTAAAACACCCCCACTTCAGTCCTCCTTCTTCTTGAGCTTCCTGTGGTCTGTGAATTGTAACTTCTTTATTTTGAGCTTTGGGGCTAACATCCACATATCAGTGAGTGCATACCATGTATGTTCTTTTGTGATTGGGTTACCTCACTCAGGATAACACTTTCTAGTTCCATCCATTTGCCTAAGAATTTCATGTATTCATTGTTTTTAATAGCTGAATAGTACTCCATTGTGTATATATATCACAATTTCTGTATCCATTCCTCTGTTGAAGGACATTTGGGTTCTTTCCAGCTTCTGGGTATTATAAATAAGGCTGCTATGAACATAGAGAAGCATGTGTCCTTATTACATGTTGGAGCATCTTCTGGGTATATGCCTAGGAGTGGTATAGCTGGGTCCTCAGGTTTATGTCTAATTTTCTGAGGAACCGCCAAACTGATTTCCACAGTGGTTTTACCAGCTTACAATCCCACCAACAATGTTTCTCTTTCCCCACATCCTCTCCAGCATCTTCTGTCCCCTGAGTTTTTCACCTTAGCCATTCTGACTGGTATGAGGTGGAATTTCAGTGTTGTTTTGATTTTCATTTCCCTGTTAATTAAGGATGCTGAATATTTCTTTAGGTGCTTCAGAGTCATTTGGGTTTCCTCACTTGAGAATTCCCTGTTTAGCTTTGTACCCTATTTTAATAGGGTTATTTGACTCTCTGGACTCTAACTTCTTGACTTCTTTGTATACATTGGATATTACCCTTCTATCAGATGTAGGATTGGTAAAGATCTTTTCCCAATTTGTTGGTTGCTGTTTTGTCATATTGACCATGTCCTTTGCCTTACAGAAACTTTGCAGTTTTATGAGGTCACATATGTCAATTCTTGTTCTTAGAGCATAAGCCATTAGTGTTCTATTCAGGAAAATTTCCCCTGTGCCCATGTGCTTAAGATTCTTCCCCACTTTCTCCTCCATAAGCTTCAGTGTGTCTGGTTTTATGTAGAGATCCTTGATCCTCTTGGACTTGAGCTTTGTACAAGGAGATAAGAATGGGTTGATCTGCATTTTTCTGCATGCTGACCTCCAGTTGATCCAGCACCATTTGTTAAAAGTGCTGTCTTTTTTCCACTGGATGTTTTTAGCTCCTTTGTCAAATATCAAGTGACCGTAGTAGGTGTGTGGGTTCTTTTCTGGGTCTTCAAATCTATTCCATTGATCTTCCTGCCTGTCTCCTTACCAATACCGAACAGTTTTTATCACTATTGCTCTGTAGTAGAGCTTGAGACCAGGGATGGTGATTCCCCCAGGAGATCTTTTGTTGTGGAGAATAGTTTTTGCTATCTTAGGTTTTTTGTTATTCCAGATGAATTTGAGAATTGCTCTTTCTAGATCTATGAAGAATTGATTTGGAATTTTGATGGAGATTGCACTGAATCTGTAGATTGCTTTCAGCAAGATGGCTATTTTTACTATGTTAATCCTGCCAATCCATGAGCACAGGAAATCTTTCCATCTTCTGAGATCTTCTTCAATTTCTTTCTTCAGAGGCTTGAAATTCTTGTCATACAGAACTTTCACTTGCTTGGTTAGAGTCACACCAAGGTATGTGATTTTATTTGTGACTTTTGTGAATGGTGACATTTCCCTAATTTCTTCCTCAGCCTGTTTATCCTTTGAGTAGAGGAAGGCTACTGATTTGTTGGAGTTAATTTTATATCCATCCACTTTGCTGAAGTTGTTTGTCAGCTTTAGGAGTTCTCTGGTGGAAGTTTTGGGGTCGCTTAAGTATACTATCATATCATCTGCATATAGTGATAGTTTGACTTCTTCCTTTCCAATTTGTATACCTTTGACCTCCTTTTGTTGTCTGATTGCTCTAGCTAGGACTTCAAGTACTATATTGAATAGATAGGGAGAGAGTGGGCAGACTTGTCTGGTCCCTGACTTTAGTGGGATTGCTTCAAGTTTCTCTCCATTTAGTTTGATGTTGGCTACCGGTTTGCAGTATATTGCTTTCACTATGTTTAGGTATGGGTCTTGGATTCCTGATCTCTCCAAGACTTTTATCATGAAGTGATGCTGGATTTTGTCAAAATCCTTTTCAGCATCCAATGAAATGATCATGGGTTTTTTTTTCCTTGAGTTTGTTTATGTAGTGGATTACATTGATGGATTTCCATATAGTGAACCATCCCTGCATCCCTGGGATGAAGCCTACTTGATCGTGGTGAATTATCTTTTTGATGCATTCTTGGATTCGGTTGGTCAGAATTTTGTTGAATATTTTTGCATCGATGTTCATAAGGGAGACTGGTCTGAAGTTCTCTTTCCTTGTTTGGTCTTTGTCTGGTTTAGGTATAAGTGTTATTGTGGGTTCATAGAATGAGGTGGGTAGTGTTCCTTGAGTTTCTGTTTTGTGGAATAGTTTGAAGAGTATCCGTATTAGCTCTTCTTTGAAGATCTGATAGAATTTCTCACTAAACCCATCTGGTTCCTGAGCTTTTTTTTTTTTTGATGGCAGACTATTAACAACTGCTTCTATTTCTTCAGGATTTATGGGACTATTTTAGATGGTTTATCTGATCCTGTTTTAACGTTGGGACCTGGTATGTATCTAGAAAGTTGTCCATTTCATCCAAATCTTCAAATTTTGTTGAATATAAGCTCTTGTAGTAGGATCTGATGATTTTTTGAATTTCTACAGTTTCTGTTGGTATGTCTCCCTTTTCATTTCTGATTTTATTAATTTGGGTAGTTCCACTGTGCCCTATGGTTAGTATGGCTAATGGTTTATCTATCTTGTTGATTTTCTCAAAGAACCAGCTCTTGGTTTTGTTGATTCTTTGTATAGTTCTTTTTGTTTCTATTTGATTGATTTCAGCCCTGAGTTTGATTTTTTCCTGCTCTCTACTCCTCTTGGGTGTATTTGCTTCTTTTTGTTCTAGAACTTTCAGGTGCACTGTCAAGCTGCTAGTGTAAGCTCTCTCCATTTCCTTTTTGGAAGCACTGAGAGCTATGAGTTTTCCTCTTAGTACTGCTTTCATCGTATCCCATAAGTTTTGGTATGGTGTGTCTTCATTTTCATTAAATTTGAAAAAGTCTTTAATTTCTTTCTTTATTCCTTCCTTGACCAAGCTATCATTGAGAAGCTTGTTTTTGCTCAAAGTCCATAAGAATGTGTGCTTTCCATTGTTTTTGTTTGAACTTAAGCCAAGCCTTAGTCCCTGGTGATCTGATAAGGTACATGGAATAATTTCAATATTTCTGTATCTGTTGAGGCCTGTTTTGTGACCAATTATATGGTCAGTTTTGGAGAAGATACCATAAGGTGCTGAGAAGAAGGTATATTCTTTTGCTTTAGGTTGGAATGTTCTATAAATATCTGTTAGATACATTTGGTTCATGACTTCAGTTAGTATCACTGTGTCTCTGTTTAGTTTCTGTTTCCATGATTTGTCCATTGTTGAGAGTGGGGTGTTGAAGTCTCTCACTATTATTGTGTGGGGTGCAATGTGTGTTTTGAGCATTAGCAAAGTTTCTTTTATGAATGTGGGTTCCCTTGCATTTGGAGTATAGATGTTCAGAATTGAGAGTTCATCTTTTTAGACTTTTCCTTTGACTTTATCTTTTTTGACAACTTTTGGTTGAAAAAGAATTTTATTCAATGTAAGAATGGCCACTCCTGCTTGTTTCTTGGGACCATTTGCTTGGAAAATTGTTTTCCAAACTTTGACCCTGAAGTAGTGACTGCCTTTGTCACTGAGGTGGGTTTCTTGTATGCAGCAAAATGTTGGGTCCTATTTACATATCCATTCTGTCTATGTCTTTTTATTGGGGAATTGAGACCATTGATGTTAAGAGATACTAAAGAAAAGTGATTATTGCTTACTGTTATCATCTTTGTTAAAGGTGAAATTCTGTTTGTGTGGCTATCTTCTTTTGGGTTTGGTGAAAGAAGATTACTTTATTGTTTTATCTAGGGTGTGGTTTCCCACCTTGTGTTGGTATTTTCTACTCATTATCCTTTGTAGAGCTGGATTTGTGGAAAGATATTATGTAAATTTGCTTTTGTCATGGAATGTCTTGTTTTCTCCATCTATGGTAATTGAGAGTTTTGCTGGGTATAGTAGTCTGGGCTGACATTTATGTTCTCGTAGGGTCTATATGACATCTGCCTAGGATCTTCTAGCCTTCATTGTTTCTGATGAGAATTCTGATAGCTCTGCCTTGATATGTTACTTGACCTTTTTTAAAAAAAATTTTTATTAGGTATGTTCTTTATTTACATTTCAATTGATTTCCCTCTTACTGGTTCCCCCCACTCCCCAAAGTCCCATATGCCCTCTTCCCTCCCCCTGCTCCCCAACCAACCCTTCCTGGTATTTCCCTACACTGCCACATTGGGCCCTTCCAGGACCAGGTGCCTCTCCTTCCTTCTTCTTGGGTATCCTTTAATATGTGAATTGTTCCTCGGGTATTCCAGGCTTCTGGGCTAATATCCGCTTATCAGTGAGTGCTTTCCCTTACTGCTTTTAATATTCTTGGTTCAGTGTGTTTGGTGTTTTGATTATTATGTGTATGGAGGAATTTCTGTTCTGGTTCAGTCTGTTTGGGTTTCTGTAGGCTTCTCATATTTTCATGGGTGTCTCTTTCTTTAGGTTAGGAAAGTTTTCTTCTATAATTTTTTTGAAGATATTTACTGGCTCTTTAAGATGTAAATCCTTGCTCTCTTCTATACCTATAATCCTTAGGTTTGGTCTTCTCATTGTGTCCTGCATTTCCTGGATGTTTTGGGTTACAAAGATTTGCATTTTGCATTTTCTTTGGCTGTTGAGTCAATGTTTTCTATGGAGTCTACCACATCAGAGATTTTTTTTTATTGAATATAATCTTCATTTACATTTCAAATGGTAAAACCTTTCCCGGTTTCCCTCCCTCCCCAAATCCCCCAACCCCTCCTCCCACACCCTGTCTCCAAGTATATGCCCCTCCACCCGACCCACTCCCACCTACCCCCCCTCGATTTCCCTTTGTTAGGACATTTATTGTGCCTTCACCTGACCAAGGACCACTCTTCCCACTGATGCACTACAAGGCATTCCTCTGCCACTCCCTCGGAGTCCTGGGGCATCTGGGTGGCTGAGATCATTGTTCTTCCCATGGGGCTATAAACCCCTACTGCTATCCCTCCAACTCCTCCATTAGCACCCCACGCCCAGTCCAATGGTTGACTGCTAGCATCTGTCTCTGTATGTGTAAGGTTCTGACAGGGCCCCTCCGGAGACAACCATGGTATTTTCCTTTTGGTATGCACTTCTGGTCATCTATAGTACTGTCGGGGTTTGTTGACTGTTTATAGGATGAATCCCCAGGTAGGGCAGTCTCTGGGTGGCCTTTCCTTCAGTCTCTGCTCCACACTTTGTCTCCATTATTGCTCCTGTGAGTATTTTGTTCCCTTTCTCAGAGGAAGCAAAGCACCCCTACTTCAGTCCTCCTTCTTCTTGAGCTTCCTGTGGTCTGTGAATTGTAACTTCTTTATTTTGAGCTTTTGGACTACCATCCACATATCAGTGAGTGCATACCATGTGCATTCTTTTGTGATTGGGTTACCTCACTGTATTAGTCAGGGTTCTTTGGAGTCACAGAACGTAAGGGTAGTCTCTATATAGGTAGGGAATTTGTCGATGACTTACAGCTTGTAGTCCAACTCCCCAACAATGGTCAGCAGCAACTGTAGATGGAAGTCCAAGGATCTAGCAGTTGCTCAGTCCCATAAGGCAAGCAAACCAGGAAGAGTGAGAGTAAATCTTCCTTCTTCCAATGTCCTTATATAGGTCTCCAGCAGAGAGTGTGACCCAGATAAAAGGTGTGTGCCACCACACCTTTAATCCCAGATGACTTTGAACTCAGAGATCTCCTTATCTTAATCTTCTGGAATTCATAGTCACTATGCTTCAAGATCTCCATGCCAAGATCCAGGTCAGAAACTTGTATCTCTGAGCCTCCAGATTAGGATCATAGGTGAGCCTTCCAATTCTTGATTAGTTCATTCCAGATATAGTCAAGTTGACAACCAGGAATAGCCACTACACTCACTCAGATAACCCTTTCTAGTTCCATCCATTTGCCCAAGTATTTCATGAATTCATTGTTTTTAACAGCTAAATAGTACTACATTGAGTATATATATACCACAGTTTCTGTATCCATTCCTCTGTTGAAGGACATCTGGGTTCTTTCCAGCTTCTGGCTATTATGAATAAGGCAGCTATGAACATAGTGGAGCATGTATCCTTATTACATGTAGGAACATCTTCTGGTTATATGCCCAGGAGTGGTATAGCTGAGAATCTTCTATCTCTTGTATTCTCTTATTGATGCTTGCATCTGTGACTCCTGATTTCTTTCCAAGATTTTCTATCTCCAGAGATGTTTCATTTTGTGATTTCATTATTGTTTCTACTTCCATTTTTAGATCCTGGATAGTTTTGCTCAGTCCCTTCACTTGTTTGTCTTTTCCTGAAATTCTTTAAGGGGTTTTTGTGTTTCCCCTTTAGGGGCTTCTACCTGTTGACCCATGTTCTCCTATGTTTCTCTTAGAGATTTTTGTGTTTCCCCTTTAAGGGCTTCTGCCTGTTAACCCATGTTCTCCTGTAATTCCCTATGGGATTTTTGTGTTTCCTCCTTAAGGGCTTCTACCTGTTGACACATGTTTTCCTGTATTTCTTTAAGGGAGTTATTTATGTCCTTCTTGAAGTCCTCTATCAGCATCTTGAGATGTGATTTTAAATCCAACTCTTGCTTTTCCAATGTGATGGATTATCCAGGATTTGCTATTGTAGGAGGACTGGGTTCTGATGGTGCCATATTGCCTTGTTTTCTGTTGGTAATGATCTTGTGTTTGCCTTTGGCCATCTAGTTATCTCTGGTGCTAGCTAGTCTTGTGTCTCTGACTGTGGCTTCTCTGTCCTGCAAACCTGTGTATCTGTACTCCTGGGATTCCCTTTCTCTAAAATGCCCTGCATATGACTGTTTCTCCAGGAAGTATCAGGAGATGGGGTCTTCCCTGTGGCAGAACTGGCAGGGGTCTACTAAAGCAGAACCAGTGAGGCATATAGTCGTGGAGTAAGTGTAGAGGAATTTTAATCCAACATCATGGCTGCTCTCACAAGATATCACAACCAAAGACCTTCTAGGTCTATATGATCTGGTTGGAATGCAGACATGCCCTGAATTTTAGAATGATCTGACTGGAATATAGGCACACCCTTAGTACACACCTTTAATAACAAACTATGTAGAAAAGGTTAGTTTGTAGAGTACTGGGAAAAACAACTAGAATTTTGGTACATCTACAGAACAAGCTTGAAACCTAGTGTAATGGAAACTCCCTGGAATCTATGAGGGTGACCCTAGCTAAGCCTTCTCCAATGGGAGATTGGCTATTGTTCTCTGCCACCTGAGCTGGCCATCTTCTCTGATCAGGCAAAACTTCCAGTGAGTGGATTGGGACACCAACCCAACCACATAACCTTGAACCTACAACTTATCCTACAAGATGTGCTGTAGTAATGGTGATGCAGAAATTGTGGAAGTGGCCAACCAATGACTGCTCCAGCCTAAAACTGATGCCACAAGAGGGAACCCATACCTGACACTGCCTGGATGGCCAAGACTCAGAATTGGATCATGCAGAGATCTAGGATAGAACCAAACAAGACTGGCAAAATGTCAGTGAAATAATCCTGTAATAGTTTGAATATGCTTGGTCCAGGGAATGGCACTATTAGGAGGTGTGGCCTTGTTGGAGTAGGTATGTCACTGTGAGTGTGTGATTTGAGACTCATCATAGCTGACTGGAAGCCAGTCTTCTCCCAGTGGCCTTCAGATGAAAATGGAGAACTCTCATTCTCTCATGCCTGTCTGGATGCTACCATGCTCCTTGATGATAATGCCTTGATGATAATGGACTGAAGTTCTAAACCTGTAAGCTGGATCCAATTAAATGTTCTTATAAGAGTTGCCTTGGTCACAGTGTCTGTTCACAGTAGTAAAATCCAAACCAAGGCAATTTTTTTATGATATTCTGTTATACTCATAGATTGATGCCTATCCCAATGGTCATCAGAGAGGCTTTCTCGAGCAGCTGATGGAAACAGACACAGAGACTAATAGCCAATCATTAGGTGGAGCTCATAGAATCCTGCTGAAGATGGGGAAGAAGGATTCTAGGAGCCACAGGAGTCAAGGACACCACAAGAAAACCCACAGAATCAACAAATCTGGGCTCACATAAGCTCACAGAGACTGAACTGACTAATCTATGGGACTAATCTATGTCCTATGCATATATGTTACAGTTGTATAGCTTTGTCTTCTTATGGTACTCCTATCAGTAGGAGCAGGGGATGACTCTGACTCTTAGAGATTTTTGGGTCCCTTTCCCTCATACTGGGTTGCTTCACCCAGCCAAGGGGAAGTGCCTAGTCTTACTTCAACTTGATAATGCCAAGTTTGTTTGCTATCTAGGAGAAGCCTGCCCCTTTCTGAATAGAAATAGAGGCAATGTGGCTGGGGGCAGCAGAGAGGAGGTGGGGGAGGAAAGACTGGAGGAGAGGAGGGAGGAAAAACTCCAGTCAGGATGTAAAATGATGGTGATAATGATGATGATACTGTGAAGTTCTTATCCTTAAATGGGACCTACATACCACACTCCTCACCACCAAAGACAGACAGACAAAGGGGAGGAAAAAAGGAAGAAAGGAAGGAAGGAAGGAAGGAAGGAAGGAAGGAAGGAAGGAAGAAAGGACTAAGTTGGGCAGCTGAGAGGAGTTGAGTATGATTATCAAAATATGCAGTACGAAATTTTTAAAGAATTAATAAAAGTATCATTTTTAAAAAATTAAAACAATACAAGTACCTAGAGACTAAAAACATTCAAGTATGCCTTTTTGTTGCTGTTGTTGTTGGTGGTGGTGGTGTTGCTGCTGCTGCTATGTGTCATGTGTGTGTGTTTGCATTTGTGTGTGTGTGTGTGTGTGTGTGTGTGTGTGTGTGTGTGTCGGCCTCTAGAAAATCTCCTTTCAAGCTCTTATAATAGGCATTAGAAATCACTACAGAAAGAGTCTGGGACCACAAGGAAAATGATATGGTGGCACATGTTTTCAGAATGTAATGTAATCAAATGTTTTGTTATAATATAAGTTTTATAGTATAAATGGATTTCAGTAATATATTTATGAAGATTATTATTATCAAAGGGGGTGGTTAAAAGAACTTGGAAATTAAGTTGGGTGCATTCTGATCAACTTAAGCAATCATATTCATGGAGCTCAATCAATGCTTACATCAGCAACAAATACTCAAGTTCAAAGGCCCAAAGGTCTTCTTCTAGTCCTAGCACTTTTCCTTCATTCCCAGATTCAATCAATATTACTACAATTTACTAAACATTGAAATTTGAAAATTCTGAGATCTCTGAGCTCCTTCCTTATCATGTTGTTGGTGCAGTTTCCAAACGACACAGATCAAGCTTCTTTTTACCTCCCACACTGAATCTTTGCTTTTATGGTCACTGACTCATCTCTAGCCCTGGGTGCCATTGCTTTCAGCCAAGCTGATGTCACAGTCTGGTACATGAACATTAACACATCTCATACATTCTACCCTGGCTTCCTCAATGGCTTGCTATTCAAGGCCCCCAAAGTAGAGCTTTTCACTTGTCCACATATTTCATCCCTCAATTTGACAATCAAAGTATGGAGTTTGCTATGCCTCTTTCCAGATGATGGCTGTCATAAAGATTTACTTCAGTGCTGAGTCTCACATTTTCTTAATTTTTTGATGTTTATGAAAATAAGAAAGTTTATAGAGTCCAGAAGAAGCTTAAGAAGAGAAAAAGTTATCAAAGGGTCTTCTCTGTTGAGGACTACAAGAATTTTGTTTAAAGACTTGACTATAACAATTCGTCTCATTGTTATTACAACCATATATTAAATTTTGGTCTTGACACAAAGAAGCTAAACAGGAAGATGTTTGAATCTCACTTAAGGGGAATTAAATAGTCGTAAGAAGCATATGGAGGGAGGCAAATGGGTAAGAGAAGGGATGGGGAGGGGAATAGAGGGGGGCGTTGATGATCAGATGTGGGGAGGGACAGGAGGGATGACCAGATGGCCATGAGAATGAATGGAAATCTGCAACTGGCAGGGTTAGGGAGGTGGGGGGTCATCTCCAGGGCAAGACAAAGACCTAGGATAAGAGAGCACCCAAAAATCAATGGTGGTGACCTTAGCATTGTCTCACAGCATTGGGGATATAGAACCTGAAGATTCCACCTCAGAAACCTCAGCTGGGAGATAGGGTCACCAACCCACCCACAAAATTTATCCTGTCTGCAAGTAATGCATGCATGGGGGATGGAGCAGAGACTGAGGAAATGGCCAACCAATAATCAGCTAAACTTGAGACCCATCCTATGGGCAAGTACCAATCCCTGACACTATTAATATTCTGTTAGCTTGCAATTAGGAGTCTAGCATGACTGTCCTCTGAGAGGCAGCTGACTCAGATAGATACAGACCCCCACAGACAAAGAGTGGATGGAGCTTGGGGACTCTTATAGAAGGATAGGAAGAAGGACTGCAGGTCCCAAAGGGGATAGGAACAGCACAAGAAGACCAACAGTGTCAAGTAACCTGGACCCTTGGGGCTCTCAGAGAGTAAACCACCAACCAAAGAACGTACACAGGCTGGACCTAGGCCTCCCTGCACATA
The DNA here is from genome assembly GCA_036184795.1 of Tokudaia tokunoshimensis. Taxonomy (NCBI): domain Eukaryota; kingdom Metazoa; phylum Chordata; class Mammalia; order Rodentia; family Muridae; genus Tokudaia; species Tokudaia tokunoshimensis. Next base: position 3,234,804 of record BTHU01000023.1, on the reverse strand, counting down.
TGTAACCGGTGTGCAGCTTGGTCTTCATGTGGATCCTGAACAACAGGAGCAGGGATATCCCAAAAGCTGTTGCCTGTCTTTGGGGTATGTTCTTCTAACTGGGTTGCCTTGTCTGGCCTCAGTGGAAAAGGATGAGCCTAGTCTCACAGAGACTTGATGTGCTAAGGTGGGGGGGATACCCAGGAGGCCTCCACACATTGAGAGGAGAAGGGGAGGGGGTTGGGGGAAGGGTTGTGGGAGGGGGTGACCAGTAGGGGGGCAGTGAGTGGGATATAAATTGAATAAGTAAAAAAAAATGGGTCTTGAATTTTTACTTAGCTTGAGGTAGCATATAGTAGAAACTGCTCTGGGTGCTTGAGGCAAAACACAAAAAATCTCTACTCTGGTGACTTATCTACATGACGAGCTATTTCTAGAAAATCTTTCAGGGGTCTGTATGACTTTTAAGCAAACATCTTTAGCTGCTAGTGACAAACAACTCAATTAGGGGAAATGGAAATAGTTCCAAAATAAACTGTACATACAAAGAAAACCTGTTTTACTCTGTGTGGAAGAAAAATATTTAAAGACAGTAACCTATACTTTTATTCTTTTCCTTTCTTTTTAAAAATATGTTTATGATTTTGGGTTAGGACTGTTTTATTTGAAGTTTTTTTTTAATTAGTTTACAAAGTAATAAGTTTCCTTACAGGTAACCTGAACTTAGTTTCAGGTAATTTCCTCACTCCCATATCTCTCCCATTCCCCTTTTCCCATTTGAACCTCCTTACCCCTAGAATTCCCCCTCCACTTCCTTTTCTCATGAATTCTACTTTATCCTCCCCCAATATCCTTCCTAAATCCTTTTTTCTCCGATGTTATTAACTTCTTTCTAGTTTTCTAGTCTCCACATACACTCCTACCTCAATACACACACTTAACAGAAGCTAGGATCCAAATATGGGAGAGAATATGAAGTATTTGTCTTTCTGAGTCTGGGTCACCTTGCTTGATACACTTTCCAGATCTATCCATTTTCCTCTGGATTTCATTTCCTTTTTATTTATAACTGGACAAAACTCTATTATGTATATGTACCATGCTTTAATTATATATTTATCAGTTGATGGGCAGCTAAGCTGATCCTATTCCCAAACTGTTATGAATAAAGAGCATGAACATATGTTTTGTGACACTGTTACACACCCCAGATAGGAAATGGGTGACCAATCAAAGTATGTGGATATTACCAAAGTCTAACTTGGTAAACCAATGAGTTTTACTGGAGTCACTTACAAAAGTATGGGTGAGGGGTTATTTACAGGAGCAGAAATGACTCAAAGACAGCTGCAGCACCAAAGACTAACTGAACTTCTGATAACAGGCTCAGACTAAGATCCTGGAAGAAGCACAGACCAGCTATGCAGCTTACAAGAAGCAGAAACTAACTGGGCTGTTTGGAAGGGGCTCAGAGAAATTGAGCTGTAGTGTGCTACATGTTTCCAGCTTTCCTGAACTGTTAGCAATCTTTACTGTTTTTATACTGTTGGGGATAGAGGGACCTTATGAATCTGGTCAGTTTCAGGAACTTCTTGAAGCCATTTTGAAATGTTTACTTCCTATTTTAATGAGTTTCCCCAGAGGATGTTTCATCTCTCCTTTAACACCTACTGTCTCAAAGGGCTTGCCTCTGAGATGGAAAGTTTTACTCTCAGAGGAAACTGATACACGGTGTTGAAGAGCAGGTATGTGCAATAAGGCAGAGTCCTTTGGGTATGTGCCCAGGAGTAGTATACCCGGATCATATGGTAGTTCTGGTTTCACCCATTTTAGGAATCTCTAGTCTTTAATTTCAGGGTCACTTGCTTGCAATCTCTCCAGCAGTGAATAAGGGTTCATCTTTCTCAAAATCCTCACCAACGTGAGCTGACACTTGTTTTGTTGATCTTAGCCATTCTGACAGGTGTAAGATGAATCTCAAAGTAGTTTTGATTTCCATTTCCCTGATGACTAAAGATGTTGAGCAATTTTTCAAGTACTTATTAGCCATTTATACTTCTTCTTTGGATAACCATTCAACTCATTAGTCCATTTACTGACTGCCAGTTTGTGTGTGTGTGTGTGTGTGTGTGTGTGTGTGTGTGTGTGTGTGTGTGAGAGAGAGAGAGAGAGAGAGAGAGAGAGAGAGAGAGAGAGAGAGAGAGAGAGATATTTCTGCAGTTCTTCATATATTCTATATATTAACCCATTGCTTAAGGTATAACTGAAAAGTATTTTCTTTCATTCTGTAGACTGCTCACTTGGCTGCTAGTTTTCTTTGCTGAGCAAAAACTTTCATTTTATGTTGCCCTATTTATCACTTCTAAGAATTATTTCCTTTGCTATTCAAAGTTCTTAACTACACCTATATCTTTGAATGTACTTCCTGGGTTTGCTCTACCTCTTGCTACATATCATTTTAATTAAAACCTTTGATCCATTTTTATTGAATTTTGTGCACACTGAGTGATGGGGATCTAATTTCATCTTCTGAAAGTGGGTGGACAATTTTCCCAGAACCATTTGCTAAGTAAGCTGGAGTTCTTTTCCAGAGTGTTTTTAATACCTTTGGAACACTTTGGGCATCCATTATTTCTGTATGTTTATTTCTGGATCATCTATTCTGTTTTATTAGTCTACCTGCCTTTTTTTGCTGAGATTAGAGTCACATGATGCTGTGGCTGGTCAAACTCATGTCCTTATTACTACACAGCAAACATTTCCCTGAATGTACCAACTCCCAGCCCTTCATCTTGTATTCAATCCAGCTAGTCTGTTTCTTTCTGTTAGTGTGTTCATGTCATTTATGTTTATGTATATGTGCTATGATTTTTCTGGGTAATATTCTGGTTGGCTGAATTGTATTTCTGTTCTCCATTCCTTTTAACTTGGGGCTCTGTGGTGGTTTGAATCAAATGCTCCCAGTATTTGAACACTTGATTCTGAGTTGGTGGTGCTCCTTGTGGAGGTTTAATTGATGAAGCTTTGTTGCAAGAAGAGTGTCACTCCGTGGAGTGGAAACTTTGAGATAAAAAAAAAATCCTTCCAGTATGTCCTTTCTGCTTCATGGCTACATCTTCCTGCTCCTGCCACATCACCTGCTACTTGTTGCCATGCTTCCTCATGTGGTGGTTTGAATATGCTTGGCCCATCGGAAGTGGCGCTGTTAGGAGACATGACCTTGTTGGAGGAAGTGTATCACTGTGAGGGTGGGCTTTGGAGGGCTCTGCCCATTGTGGAAGAGAGCTTCCTCATAGTTGCCTGTGTGTAGAGAGTCATTGTAATGCCATACAACCTTATAGTCAAATTCAGCTGCCTGCCTTCACCTGCTCTGAGATGAGGAATTCCAGCCACACCTCTCCCCACTTGGCGGAGCTGGCAGAGCTCCAGGAACAAGCCTTTGTCTTCAAAGGAGCTGCAGTTTCCTGCAAAAGGGGGTCAGTCGCCATCTCCTGCAGAGTAGCAGACCCTGTGGAATTAACATCTTCCTGAGAGCTGCTATGGCAACATCTCTCAGCCTGGTGGAGACTTGCTGACAAGACTCGCAGCTTTGGGAGGGAGGGTCACGCCCACAGCACATATATTGTCGCTCTTATCCCCAAAGTAAAAAGAAAGATTTTGTACAGCCATGCACTAATGTCTCTGTGTGTTCTTTTCTCTCGACCCCCGTTGTTTCATTCTTCAGCTCTTCCTCCATGTAGAACCCGCTCGTGAGCAATTCTCGGGAAGCTTCACTTGCGGATGCCAGTCTCTAATTGTTGCCTTCAGAACAAGATGCAGAGCTCTCAGCTCCTTCTCCAGCACCATGTCTGCCTGAATGTTGCCATGCTTCTACCATGATAATGGACTGAACCTCTGAACCCGTAAACCAGTCCCAATTAAGTGCTGTCCTTATAAAAGTTGCCTTGGCCATGGTATTTCTTCACAGCAATGGAAACCCTAACTAAAACATTCACCATGGTGTATTTTTATTAATTTGAACCATAAACCCACAGAAACTCTTCTATAAAAGCTTCCTTAGTAATAATGTTTTATCATAACAACAGAAGGGCAATTAATACAGGATTACACTTTCTTTGTGGTGGTCAGTGGAACTAATCTTTCCTCAGCTCTTCTTTATTTAGGTATACCTATATACCTAAATAATATATACCTATTAAATATAAATTCATATGATGAATTTATATTTTCATATGTTCTCAAAGATCAGACTGTCTTCTTCCTTTTGCATAGTATTCCTTTCAGAATCTTCTAAGGTATTAGCTTTGTTTTAGTGAATTGTTTTAATTTATATTTTTCTTAAAATATCCTTATTTATCCATCAATTTTGAAAGATAACTTTGATAGTTATAGAAATCTTGTTTGACTGTTATTTACTTTCAGATCTTTAAGTATATCATTTCATGCATTCCTGGCTTTTAGGACTGTCAATGAAAAATCTGAAGTTATTTGGATATTTCCACCTTTGTATGTGAGCTAAAGTTTTCCTTTACATATATTAATATTGTTCCTTTGTAATTTTTACATTTTGACTATGATACATAGTGTAGAGTTTCTTCTCTGGTCTTATCTATTTGGAATTCAAAGTGCTTCTTGTGTTTGGATATTAACTTTTTTAAGTTTGAGACATTTTTAACCATAATAAATGACTTGTCATTTAGCTTTTATCCCAGATCCTCATTCTACCCCATTATTCTTAGATGTGGTCTCTTGAAAAATCTCAGACTTGGAAGTTTAGGGCATGTTCATTAATTTTTGTCTTTATCTGTATCTGAGGATATTATTATATGAAAATTCATTCTTTTACATGTTCTTGTCTATTGTTGGTGCTTTCTGAAGCAATTTTTATTTGATTGTTTCTTTCATTTTCAGAATTTTGGTTTGGTTCATTTTCAGTGTTGCAACTCCCTCTGTATTTTATTTTTAACTTTCTGTTTTATTTCACTCTGAAGATTGTCTTGTTAAGGCCTTGAATTGATTTTCTAAGTTCATTCATATATTTATTTGAGTTTTCTATATGGCCAATGGTAATTTTTAAATTCACTTTGCATCTCAACTGCTGTCCCAACTCCTGGTCACCCATCCTACAATCCCTCTCCTCCCTCTGAGAGGGTGGAGACCCACCCTGGGTGTCCTCAAGCCCTGGCACCTCTAGTCTCTGCAGGGCTAGATGCATTCTCTCCCATGGAGGCCAGGCAAAGTATCCCAACTAGGAGAACATATCCCACAGGCAACCAAACTTAATCAAAAAAGACAGGAAAGGACACTACATACTCATCGACGGAAAAAAATCTACCATGATGACACCTTAACTCTGAACAATTGGAGCAGGGGCTGTCCTAAAAGCCAGTACTTTTAAAAAGCACTTTTTAAGAGTAGGATTCTGCAATTTTTCTCAGACAGTTCAACTATATTGGTATTTTTGGATTCCATTAGAGTGGAATTAAGAGGTTAGGAATCTGACCAAGATTGAGAACAGCACAAATCTACAAAAATATTTAGACAGTATTTTGACATGACCATTTGATGAAACAACAGTAGGTCTACTCCACACACACCATGGCCTGACCTACTCAGTCATAGACTTTGACTAGGTTTATGTTACCATACATGAAATCTCTCCTTCAAATCCAACTAGAAAGTTGTTCATTACTCCATAAACATTATGCTACTATTATACCAGTGGACATATCTTGCCTCACAAGTTGGTATTATAATATTCAGGATTTACTGCTAGGTAAGACAGTGGGTACCTATTCTTCTCTTGCAGCCTATATAACACCTTCCAGCTTTATGAAAGGTAAGCAGCAGACAGTTTCTTGGTCAGTTGAGGTTGATTTTTCTATGTCCTATAAACCAAGTGAATAGCATTTTCAGGAATACAGTCTTACCATTTAGTTACAGAGAGTAACCAAGATCAATAACAAAAGTCAATGTTGTTTGGGTAGCCTTGGGGGCCTCCCTGCTAATAATTCATAAAGAGGTATCCTGTTCTTCCTCCACCATGGTCTGTCCTGTTTGTTCTGCTGTGGTAGACCCCTGCCAGTTCTGCTACAGAAAAGACCCCATCTCCTGATACTTTCTAGAGAGCCAACAGCATGCAGGGCATTCAGTAAGAACCACCCTCACCCCTGGAAGCACAGAACAGCTAGCTGGGACTCACTACCAAGCAACCACTAAAACTCCTCTCTCCTTTCAGAATACCATTTCCCTTCCATCCCTTCTACACCTTCCTCCTCCATCCCCTGCCACCTGCCCCATTCATTCTGCTGTGATAGATCCCTGCCAGTTCTGCCACAGGGGAGACCCCATCTCCTGATACTTTCTAGAGAACCAGCAGCATGCAGGGCATTCGAACCTTGCCAGATCTGCCACAGGGAAGACCCCATCTCCTGATACTTCCTGGAGAAACAGTCATATGCAGGGCATTTGAGAGAAAGGGAATCCCAGGAGTACAGACACACAGGTTTGCAGGACAGAGAAGTCACAGTCAGAGACAGCAAGACCAGTTAACACTAGAGATAACTAGATGGCCAAAGGCAAACACAAGATCATAACCAACAGAAACCAAGGCAATATGGCACCATCAGAACCCAGTTCTTCCACAAAAGCAAATCCTGGATACTCCATCACATCAGAAAAGCAAGAGCTGAATTTAAAATCACATCTCAAGATGCTGATAGAGGACTTCAAGAAAGACATAAATAACTCCCTTAAAGAAATACAAGAGAATGTGGGTCAACAGGTAGAAGCTCTTAAAGAGGAAACACAAAAATCCCATAGGGAATTACGGGAGAACATGGGTCAACAGGCAGAAGCCCTTAAAGAGGAAACACAAAAATCCCATAGGGAATTATGGGAGAACATGGGTCAACAGGCAGAAGCCCTTAAAAAGGAAACACAATAATTCCTTAAAGAAACACAGGAGATCATGGGTCAACAGGTAGAAGCCCATAAAGTGGAAATACAAAAATCCCTTAAAGAATTTCAGGAAAAGACAAACAAGTGAAGGAACTGAAAAAAACTATCCAGGATCTAGAAATGGAAGTAAAAACAATAAAGAAATCACAAAGTGAGACATCTTTCGAGCTAGAAAACCTTGGAAAGAATTCAGGAGTCATAGATGCAAGCATCAACAATAGAATACAAGAGATAGAAGAAAGAATCTTGGATGTGGAAGATTCCATAGAAAACGTTGACTCAACAGTCAAAGAAAATGCAAAATGCAAAAAGCTTGTAACCCAAAACATCCAGGAAATCCAGGACACAATGAGAAGACCAAACCTAAGGATTATAGGTATAGAAGAGAGCAAGGATTTGCATCTTAAAGGGTCAGCAAATATCTTCAAAAAATTATGGAAGAAAACTTCCCTAACCTAAAGAAAGAGACACCCATGAAAATTCAAGAAGCCTACAGTACTCCAAACAGACTAAACCAGAACAGAAATTCCTCCAGACACATAATAATCGAAACACCAAATGCACTAAACAAAGAATATTAAAATCAGTAAGAGAAAAAGGTCAAGTGATATATAAAGGCAGACATTGTAGTCCATAGGGTAACAGATAGGTATGCAGGTGGGAGAATTGGTCTGGGAGGACCTATCTAAAATTTCAGTTGGACTCCACAAGATTCTGGTAGTGTTTGGGGCTGTGGGGATGACTGATAGTGGGTGGGAGAATGGTTCTGTGTGAACCTACAATGAGTTCCTACATGTTAGTACTGTAGTAGTCATGAAAATGTAAAGGCTCTGATCTCTTTTCAAGAAAGAATATGGGGTTTGGTCAGATTGTTCAGGGGATAAGGTACTTGTTGCCACACCTTGCAACTAGAGTTCAATCCCCTGAACCCACATGGTGGAAGTAGACAACAAACTACTGAAAATTATATTCTGAACTCCATTGTAATCACACACCAAAAAATAAACAATACAGTAGAAATACTTTCAAAAGATTAGCATTAAGGGATAACGTTAGCTAATGTCTCCAACTATTAGGACTTTAGGATCCACTCCAGCTTTTCGCTGTATCTGGACTTTGATTGAATAGTGTCAGAAAACAGTCAGGCAAGGTCTGGCTACCTCTACCCAACTTGGAATTCTTTCAGTGGCTCTAGAGTTCCTGTTTAATTGCATGTGCTTTGGTTACTTCTTAGCAACATCACCCTTACTTTTTGATATTTGAAAATGAAATGATTCTCCTAAGTGAGAAAGGTTGCATTCAACCTCACCACCTGTATAGGGAACTCCAATGGGGAAGATTTAGTCTCTTGTAATTCTCGGGTTTTCAGGCTTGAGAGCAAGCACTTTTACCAAAGGGGCAGTCCTGAAAGGCCTCAGATGCCACTGTTGCAAGTATAAAAGCAAAATCTCTTCTTTGCTTTAAGATAGAATCTCAGCTCCTAGGATGGCCTGAGTATCAATCCTCCAGTTTTAGCTTCCTGACTGCTGGGATTACAGGTGTGTACCTCAACAACCAACATAATGTATCCTTTTACAATATGAAAGATAGAAATATACAGTTGTTAACATTTCTGCATATTAACTTTAAAATTATTCCAGTTCATTCATGCCACATCTGATTTCCATTTAAAACTCACGGAAATAATTTTCCAGGTCATTAAATACTTTTACTAAAAAGGAATCTTCCAAGGATGTACAAGAAATGTTATAATTTATTGAAGCAGCTGTGGCTACTAGGCAGCTGCTATGAATCATGCTGGATTTCATACCTCAAGTGTCACAGTTTCAAAACAAAACCATTTTGCTCTGGTTCATGAGATTTTGGGCAAAGTGTGGGAACTAGAACGTCTTTAGTGGCCATTGATGGGTTAATTCTGCTGGACCTGCTCTAAATACTGCAGAACCCATTATCCCATGTGAGAATTCCTAAATTTCAGAGACTCCAGCAACTCAATGTGCCATCAAGAAGGCATAATCTCAGTTTTGCATATTGATAAGTCAGTTTTCCCTCTAGTCTAGCTTCTACAGTCTCAACGAGTGGCTGCATTTCTGTGCATCCTTCTAAAATGTCTCAGTTTCCACTGAAAGGATCCACTGACATCTCTGATTTGTGCTTCTTTCGAGGGATAGCAAAGTGCTGTTTATCAGAATTTTGCAGTCACATCTTATCAGTCAGAATTGTGTCAAATTCTGCAACATACTGGGGTGTAGGCTGAGATTACTGTGGTAAGCTATATCCCTATATATAAAGAATAGAAGTACATTTTCTGGACAATGAGGCCAAAACAAGGAGAAATAAAATAGGGGGGATGAGAGATGGAGAGTGTCTTAGTTTGAGTTTATTTAAACAAATTGAAACAGGGATTTCAATGTTAGATATCAATTGAAAAGTGATTCTAAAAATGTCAGTAAAGATGTGAGTAGCTGCATTATGAAGCCAGTTACTACTATAGAAAACTTCAGTTCTTCAGTCTTAGAAAGATCAGGAATTCAAGGCCCATACCTAAACATAGTAAAAGCAATATACAGAAAACCAGTAACCAACATCAAACTCAATGGAGAGAAACTTGAAGCAATTCCACTGAAATCAGGGACTATACAAGGCTGTCCACTCTCTCCATACCTATTCAATATAGTACTCGAAGTCCTAGGCAGAGCAATTAGACAACAAAAAGAAGTCAAAGGGACACAAATTGGAAAGAAAGAAGTCAAAATATCATTATTTGCAGATGATGTGATAATATACTTAAGTGACCCCAAAAATTCCACCAGAGAACTCCTAAACCTGATAAACAACTTCAGCAAAGTGACTGGATATAAAATAAACTCAAATCAGTGGACTTCTTCTACTCAAAGAATAAACAAGCTGAGAAAGAAATTAGAGAAACAACTCCATTCACAATAGTCACAAATAATATAAAATAACTTGGTGTTACTCTAACCAAGCAAGTGAAAGATCTGTCTGACAAGAATTTCAAGTCTATGAGGAAAGAAATAGAAGAAGATCTCAGAAGATGGAAAGATCTCCCATGCTCATGAATTGGCAGGATTAATATAACAAAATGGCCATCTTGCCAAAAGCAATCTACAGATTCAATGCAATCACCATGAAAAGTCCAACTCAATTCTTCATAGAGTTAGAAAGAGCAATTTGTAAATTCATCCAGAATAACACAAAGTCCAGGACAGTGAAAACTATTCTCAACAATAAAAGAACTTCTGGCAGAATCACCATCCCTCACCTCAAACAGTACTACAGGGCAATAGTGATAAAAACTGCATGGTACTGGTACAGTGACAGGCAGGTAGATCAATGGAATAGAATTGAAGACCCAGAAAGGAACCCACACACCTATGGTCACTTGATCTTTGAAAAAAGAGCTATAACCATCCAGTGGGAAAAAAGATAACCGTTTCAACAAATGGTGCTGGTTCAACTGGTCGTTAACATGCAGAAGAATGCAAATCAACCCATTCTTATCTCCTTGTACAAAACTCAAGTCCAAGAGGCTCAAGGACCTACACATAAAACCAGACACACTGAAACTAATAGAAAGAAAGTGGGGAAAAGTCTCGAGCACATGGGCACAGGGGAAAATTTCTTGAACAGAACTCCAATAGCTTATGCTCTAAGATCAAGAATTGACAAATGGGACCTCATAAAATTACAAAGTTTCTGTAAGGCAAAGGACACTGTCAATAGAACAAAATGGAAACCAAGAAATTGGCAACGGATCTATACCAACCCTACATCTGACAGAGGGATGATATCTAATATATACAAAGAACCCAAGAAGTTAGACTCCAGAGAACCAAATAACCCTATTGAAAAATGGTATACAGAGCTAAACATAGAATTCTCAACTGAGGAATACCGAATAGCTGAGAATCACTTAAAGAAATGTTCAACATCCTTAGTCATCAGGGAAATGCAAATCAAAACAACACTAAGATTCCATCTCACATCAGTCATCATGGCTTAGGATCGAAAGCTCAGTTGACAGCAGATGCTGGCAAGAATGTGGAGAAAGAGGAACACTCCTCCACTGCTGGTGGGATTGCAAGCTGGTACAACCACTCTGGAAATCAATTTGGTGGTTCCTCAGAAAGTTGGACATAGTATTACCGTAGAATCCAGCTATACCATTCCTGGGAATATACCCAGAAGATTCTCCAACATGTAATAAGGACACATGCTCCACTACGTTCATAGAAGCCTTATTTATAATAGCCAGAAGCTGGAAAGAACCCAAATGTCCCTCAACAGAGGAACAGATACAGAAACTGTGGTGCATTTACACAATGAAATACTACTCAGCTATTAAAACCAATGAATTCATGAAATTCTTAGGCAAATGGATGGAACTATACAACACCATCCTGCTTGAGGTAACCCAATTACTAAAGAACACACATGGCATGCACTCACTCCAAGAAGCTTGGAATACTCAAGATACAATTCACAGACCAATTAAAGCTCAAGAAGAAGTAAGACCAAAGTATGGATACTTCGGTCCTTCTTAAAAGGGGGGAAAACAGTCACATGAGGAGATACAGAGACAAATTTTGGATTAGAGACTGAAGGAAAGACCATCCAGAGACTGCCCCTCCTAGGGATCCATCCCATATACAGTTACTAAACCCAGACACTATTGTGGATGCCAACAAGTGCTTGCTGACAGGAGTCTGATATAGCTCTCTCCTGAGAGGCTCTGCAAGAGTCTGACAAATACAGAGGAGGGTGCTCCCAGTCAACCATTGGACTGAGCACAGGGTCCCCAATGGAGGAACTAGAGAAAGGACCCAAGGAGCCAAAGGAACTGTCAGCCCCGTAGGAGGAACAACAATATGAACCAACCAGTACCCTTGGAGCTCCCAGGGACTAAACTACTAACCAAAGAGTACACATGAAGAGGCCCATGGCTCCTTCTGTATAGGTAGCAGAAGATGGCCTTGTTGAACATCAAAGGGAGAAGAGGCCCTTTGCCCTGATAAAGCTCGATGCTCCAGTATAGGAGAATACCAGGACAGGGAAGCATGAGTGGGGGAGTTGGCAAGCAGGGGAAAGGGGGATGGGGATGGCATAGGGTGTTTTCTTCGGAGGGGAAACCAGAAAGGGGATAACATCATATGAAATGTAAATAAAGAAAATATCTAATAGAAAAAAAACCTTTGTTATCAAGAAATTTTTAAAAATCTTATTCGTCTCTGATTTTTTTTAAAGCCATGCACTACTCACGAATCCCTTAAAACACTAAACTGGAAGCCATAATAGATATGCAAAAGACCTGAAGATGGACTGCTGGTGCGTGGAGATAGCAACAAGAAGGATCTGGTAGTGAGGGGCGGAGGTCTAGAGTACTGTGAGAGACAACTGGAATTGGAGTGCATTTTGGGGAAGGGCAATGTGCAAACATTCCAATGTGCAGTGGAAACTCTCTGAAATCTATGAGGGATACTCTAGTGAAGACTACTAGTAATGAGGGATATGGAACCTGAAAGTTTCTGTAAGCAGGCAAGGCTTCCAGTGGAGGGATTGGGACACCATAAAACCTTTAACCAATAATTTGTCCTGCCTGCAAAATGTTCTGGGGCAATGGAGGCTCAGGGTTTTTGGGAGTGGCCAACCAATGACTGGTCTAAGGAGGTCCACACCACAAGAGAGAGCATGCCTGACATTGCCTAGATGGCTAGAACTGGAAGCTGTGTGGTTCAGAAGCCTAGGGTAGAACCAAACATGACTGGGATTTTAAAAAAAAGCCATCAATGAAATAATTCTTAGTGATATTCTGCTATACTCATAAATCAGTGCTTAGCTCAGTCATCATGAGAAAGACTTTCTCAGATAGCTGATGGGAGCAGATGTAGAGGCTCACAGTCAGACATAAGACAGAGCTCAGTGAACCCCTCAGAAGAGGCAGAGGAAGGATTGTAGGAGCCAGAGGTGTCGAGGACACCAGGCTCACAGGGCTCACAGACTTAATTAAGCAGAACTCATAGGCATTACAGAGACATGGCTGACAATCATGGAGCCTGTGTAGGTATGAACTAGGTCCTCTGTGTATATGTTGTTGTTTAGCTAGATGCTTTTGGTGGGACTCTTAGCAGTGGGAACAGGTTTGTCTCTGAATCTTTTGCCTGCTTTAGAGAACTTTTCCTCCTACTCGGTTGCTTGCTTCTTCCAGCCTTAATATGAGAAGAGGTGCCTAGTCTATTTCACCTTGTTATGCTATGTTTGGTTGATATCCCTGCTCTTTTCTGAAGGAAAACATGGGAGGAGTGTATCTGGGGGAAAGGAGAAGAGAGGCTAGGAGGGACTTATAAGAGAATGGGTGTGCAGTCTACCCTTAAGAGTAGTTTCTTCAGTGAAATTCTCTTAGAGAAAAACCAGTTTTTCATTTGTAAGTGGTTATTAATTGAAATCGGCTTCTGGGTTAGGGATGGGTCTACCTCTCCTTTCAGCTTTAGAAGCCCATCTGGTGCAGGCCCTGTGCATGCTGCCTCAGTCTCTGGGGGTTCATATGTGTAGTGTTTAGTTTTAAAATGAACCCAGGCTAGATCCGACTATTCACCAGCATGGACGATCTTGCCCACCACCATGGCTAGCTCTAAGCAGCAGTCTAGCCCTAGTTTCTGCAGTTAGCTTGCTAAGCTAACCAAACTAGTTTATCCCGAAATGCCTGGAGCTGCCACTCACATTTCTCTGGCCATCCACCCCTTGTGGCTGGCCTGTAGAACACCAGCTATCACTCACTCAGCTCCCCTTAGCCCCATGAAATGAAAACAAAAGAGACTTATAGTATACCAGCCTGATTTATAATGGTAAATCTCCAACCCCAAAATGCTCATGAAAAGAACATTCAATTCAATAACAAATCTGCATGCTTAGATTAGACAAATATACCACTTCACTATTCTATTGCCCAATTATGAAATCCCTAGCCACTTGTGGCTCCTCCAGGCCACATGGTTCTGCTTCATCTTCTTCCTTTATTTTCCTTTCCCTCCGTTCTCCGTCTTGTCTGTCTGACCCTGCACTTCTCCCCTTCCCTTCCTGTTCTGCCTGGAAAATCCTATCTCCATATCTTCTCACAGTGATTAACTTCCTGTCATCTTTATCAGCCAATCAAATAACTAGGGGAAATTCCCCCACACTTTACACTTTCTATCCAATAAAGAAACCTCTTCTCACAGATATAATTTAAAAAAAAATTGGAGGGGAAACAAGGAAAGGGGATAACATTTGAAATGTAAATAAAGAAAATATCTAATAAAAAAAGAAAAAATATGACAATTAAATTACATAGTATGAGGTACAAATGACATCCAGTCCATCAATTTGTCAATTTAGGAAAGCACTCTACCACCTACCTAACTTAAAAGGCTTACAATTACACACCTGCATTATGGCCTGGTTTTAGCTTGTAAGTATCTTAAAACCAACCTCTCAAATATATCATCTCTCAATGCTGAACAGCTTGGGTTGGTTAAGAGACTATGGTTAGTCTTCAACTCTTCCAGAAATCTGAGAGTGACACAAATATCACCTGAAAATTATAGGAAGCACTAACATAGCTTCCAAAACTGAAACAAAATGTAGAGACAGCTGTGTACCTGGACAGCCCCCGATTCTCCAAAACCTTGGAGCATCTGCCATCAGCCTTCTGGCAGAAGAACAACTATCTGACAGACCTTTGTAATGCAGAAAACTTTTTAAGGACTGCTCACCCTGTCTCGGTAAGGTCAACTTTCGACTGTTCTGTATAAAGTGTCCTTTCCTGTACAGTATTGGTCTGCAGATGAAATAAGCAATTCCTACCCAGTGGCTACCTTGCCACAATGTCCAACCTCACCTAGAGATAAAGATGCTCAGGTTCTTCTTTGAATCCAAGAAAGGGGTGTTGTCAGGTGCAGACATGTCTCAACAACAAATGATTAAATAACATTAGTAAAAGCTGCCTGTGTTTACTGAAGTCTGGTTTAATTGTATTTAAAGATAGAAGAGATTACAGAGAACAGAAAAAGAAAGAGGAAGAACAGGAGGATGAAACAGAGGATGGAGGGAGAAGATGGAGGGAGGAGATGAAGATGAACCAAAACCACATGGCCTGGGGGAGCCACAAGAAGCTAGGGATTTCATAGCTGGGCAATAGAGTGGTATATTTGTCTAATCTAACATGCAGCTTGTAATTATATTATTGAGTTGTATGATCTTTGCATAGGCATTTTGGGGTTGGAGATTTACCATTATAAATCTGGCTGATATACTCTAAATCTCTAGTGTTTTCATTTCTTGGGGCTAAGGGGAGCTGAGTGAGTGATAGCTGGCATTCTACAGGCCAGACACAGGGGTTAGATGGCCAGAGAAATGTGAGCAGCAGCTCTAGGCAAGATGGCCTCATAGGGTTAGCCATGGAGGTGGGCGAGACTGCCAAGGTGTATAGCCGGGTTTAGTGTGGGTT